>PVKM010023401.1:0-21222 GCA_004027735.1 Carollia perspicillata | reverse complement strand
AAAAAAGTCTCTTGCTTCAAGTCCCCTGGTTTTTGTGTGCAATAACATCATTTTAAAAATATTATGACTAGTCTAGTGTATTGTTATTTGCCTTTGACTCCTGTAGAATAACAGTGATGTTTTGCTGATTCCTGGCCTCCTTAGATCAGCTTAAATGTGCCTGCCCTCTGCCTCATCCTATGCCATCAGTTACACTTCAGGCATCTGGACACATCTACACCCACCTTCATGTTCAGCCCACGTCCAAATCCAGTCTCATCTACAGCTATGTCCCAGGTGAGGGGAAACCATAGCACTCTGACTGTTAGATGGTCCCAGGTGGTATACAGATTGATTAGTTAAGGTACAACAGGCCACTGGGCTCCTTATCTAGAGTCTGGGTTCAACTCATGATCCTGTGCACTGTACAGAAGGTGACAATAAAAGCTTTCTCTCAGTGCATTGATTCATTACACAAGAATAACAATCATTTTATACAAAAATTGTAGTGCTATTGGACTTTGGAGTACATACACCTGAATCAAAACTCGTTTCTAGCATACACTAGCCATATGAGATGAACAAGTTCTTTATCTCCCAAGTCTGAGTTTTGTTGCCATATAACATGAGGCTAATAATATCAATACCCACATCAAAGAGTGATTGCAAAGATTAAATGAGACAGTGAATGCTAAGAGAAGAGCTCAGTGCCTGGCTCACAGAAAGTCCTCTACAGACTGTGGTGACGGTGGCCATGATATGATGATGTTGCTGCTATCGTAATCATCATTGTCATCACTGGTGTCATTCATTCCATCTGACATACTATATTTAGCTGTTTACTGGGCCCCTGCCAGAATGTCAGTTTCTGGTAAACCAAAGGGAGACAAGTGTAGAGTTTAAGGCCTGAAATTAAGGTTCAGGGTTGTTCACTGTCTTGACCTTTGGTAAAACCAAGAGGTCCTCAAATGGCTGAACCATAAGGTCCCCTGACTACTTGGCCCCCACCTGTGGACCCCTAGCCAAACAGCCTCCTTATCAAGGAGAGCGGGCACTCAATTATCCCTGTGTATCAAGTTTCAGCCCACAGAATTATTCAGACAACCCAATCATATCCTCTCACAGAAATCGGGGGACACCCCACCCTCTTAAAACAGCCACATGCTGTTTGAGAAAGGCACTGACGGGCAGTTGCATCACTGTGCAAACAGCACGGAGTGCACTTGCACAGACCTAGGTGACCTAGCCTGCAACACACCCAGGCTATCGGGCACAGCCTGCGGCTCCCAGGCCACAGCCCCGTGCAGCTGCCACTGTGAGGAATACCGCAGGCGACTGCAGCACAGTGGTCAGCACTGGTGTATCGAAACTTATATCAACACAGAACGGGTACAGTGAAAATATGAAAAGGTGAAAATGATAACCTGTCTAGGGTGCTTACCATGAATAGAGCTTACGGGACCGGATGTTGCCCCGGCTGAGTCGGGGAGTGAGTGGTGAGTAAATGGGAAGGCCTAGGACACTGCTGCGCACTACAGTAGACTCTGTAACGCTGTGCCCTCAGGCTACATTAAATTTATAAGACAACGCAAACTCAAATCAAGCCCAAGAGAAAAAGATGCAATCAAGAGACATGGTAAACAGGAGATATGAGGCTGCTGCTGGCATAACACGTGGCAAACTTTTTTATGTGAGAAGAAAGAGTATACTCTAAAATAACAATACAAATACATAATCAGTAATACTTGCTTATTAGCATTACCAAGTATTATGTACTGTACATAATTGTATGTGCTACATTTTTGTAAAACTGGCAGCTCAGTAGGTTTATTTACACCAGCATCAGCACAGACACGTGAGCAATGTGTTGCCCTATTATATTATGTGGCTACAACTTCACTAAGGATTTTTCAGCTCTGTTATAATCTTAAGGGAGCACAATATATATACGCAGTCCACACTGACAAATGTCATCGTGTGACTTATGACCGTACTGCAATGCCTGCCTCCGTGGCCCCTGACGGCTCACTCTGCCCCTGAGCACAGCCCCTGTGTGGCCCCACGGGGCCTGCCGCGCCCTTCCCTGTGACCCATACACTGCTGTGTCACTCCCCCAGCCCTGGGGTGGGGGTCCTTTCCTCACCTACGGGGTGAAGAGGAGATGAAGCAAACAAGCCAGATCACCGATCCTGCCATTCACAGTCTAAGGGAGAGGATGTTTGGGTAAACAGACCTTTAAGACCTTCGGGGTGAGCGGTCAATGGAGAGGTATAAAATGCCATGTCCCCCGAAAGAGGGAAGCAAGAGACTCTGGCGGAGGGGTGCAGGACAGTGCACTTCACAGGCAACGGAGCATTTGGTTCAGTGCAGAAGCCTCACCCGGAACCTCACCAACAGGTGACCAAGGTGCCCACCCCAGCCCTTCCCCAGGACCTCACCGGTGAGAGGGCCTCTTCGGCCCCACATTTAAAGCCAACGTCCTCTGGGCTAAGGGGGCAGGGCGGGGGGTCCTCTGCGGAACAGACTTGCCCAGTGTTGTTCCAGTTCAGCCTTTATTTTGTACGGGATCCTTCTAAGCTACTCTAGCTGTACAGTAGGGGGTTGAGTATGTCTCCGCTGTAGCGGAGTAGCTGCCACCACGCGTTCTGTGTTCTGCTCTACAGACGAACTGTCCGGCCTCTGTGGGAGGAGCTGATCCGCGACGCAGCCCAGAACTCTGCCACCCTGGGAGTAAGCACTGTGCTGCGTCTCCTTCCCCGGAACTTTATTCACTACGTTAAGAGTACATCTAGGAATATAAAAATCATCGCCTATTTTAAATAGGGACAACTTTGTTACAGGGACAATATTTGAATGCTTGTGCTCCAGGTGAGTGTGTTATATGCATGGTCTTGTTTAATCTTCCCTCAGACCTGTGTTCCCAGGTGAGAAAACCGAGACTCACAAATGCCTGGCAGCCCGCCCAAGGTCACAGAGCTGGTATTTATGTAAATCAATCATTTGATTTCAGGTTTATTTGTCCCAAAATCCATGCTCAGAACCCCTATGCTACTCTGGTCTCATGTGTAGTGTCCTCAGTTGAAATAGGTTGGCAACTGATTATTTTGGAAGTTTAAGGCAATGCTGCACATTGAGATCCCCAGCCTTAACAGAGATAAGCCAGTTCTCTAAAAACAACTGATTAGTAACAGTTACTACCACATCTTTGTTTCCACAAATGCAAGCTTGTTTCGCCTTCATTGAACCCAAATGAAACATTTAGACACTGCTTAAGAGGAGCAAACACGCACCCCTTCTGGCTGATGAAACAAGAGGGCCCGTGGGTTCCTGATGCTAACAGTCTTTCTAAAGACCTGAAGCTAGATTTCCATCCTCTGAATCCCTGAAGGGCAGTTCTGTGAGAATTTGGATTACTATTTCTGCCAGGGCACCACAGGGAAGGGGCAGCCTAAGTGATATTTTAAGAAGGAAAAGAAAATGGCCGGCATGTTCTTAGTTGAGACTTTGAGCAGTCCAGAGGATTTGGTTATAACCTCTTCCAGAGACCCAGTTACAACAAACCCTGCACCTCAAATGTGCTCACCTATGAGTCAACGAGATTCGGAAAAGCTGTGGAGAGAGCCGCACGGTGCCTGAAGTGGGTGTCTTAGAAGGCCTGAAACCTTGTTTCTGTCTGTACTATTCTGGGCACTGGTTTAAGATTCTTTTCTTTAGTGACAGCAGAGAGGAGACTTCAGCAAGTCTCTATCAACGTGGCAGGAATATTTCCACTCCTGAGAAGTGGGGCTGCATTTCCTATTCTTCTCTTCCCTTGGAGCAGTTTGGTTAAGTGAGGAAGTTTATTTTAGAGAATTGTGTGTTTCCTGAAAGGAATCCATCATCTTAAGAAAAATACTCTTGCTTATGTCTCTCTGCAGTGAGTGACTCCCTACTTCTTCTAGAGAAGCTACACCACCTGGGAGAACAAGACTGAATTCCAAGTAGATTGGATAGAGAATCTAATGTCAGGTTTAATAAAGCAGCTGGATTTTAGCTGGAAGTTTGCTTTATTGAGAAACCTTAGTCTAGAAGAAATCATTATGTCTTTAATCAATTGCCTATTGAATCATGAAGTGGTGAAATTTATAAGGAAATTAAAGAGCATCTAAACCCCAAGATTATAACCAGGGGTCCAAGAGCTCTGCCTTGGGGGCACAGATAGGCCTCCGTGACCTCGTGAATAACCAGAGATTGTGCACAGATGCATTATGTTCACGTGTAAACATTGGGTGCTTTAGTTTTTCTTCTGGGAAGAGAGTATATAAAACTAGTACTGATGTTCTTACGAGGCTCAAGGACCACTGTCCTTAGATGTTTAAGGACCACTGATTTAGATCAACATTTAATTAAGCAGGAGGACTCTGATGCCCAGGGAGGCCAAGTGACAAGCAGGAGGTCACATGGCTGAGAGAAACAGAACTGCTAGGCAGCGGTCTTCTGACGTCCGACCTGCGCCAGCGTGCTGCTTCTGAGCTACGGCAGCAGTGGGGTCTCTCCTCTGGTCTCTGAGTTGGAGCCTATTACTCGGGTGTGAGAAAACAAAATCCATAAAATATGGTGCACAAGAGTAGGAGGTTTATATTCTGAGAGCATTTACATTAAAATAACCAGGACTATGCAACAGAGTGCTCAATTGTCAGATTTGGAGTAGAGGGGTGTCTTAGATTAAGTTGCTTCCAAAAGAGACCTGAGAGGAGCATTTGGACACGAGTAGCTTAATTTGCCAGTGATTTCAGGAAGCATTACGAGGAGTAGGGGAGTGAGAGAGGACAGGGAATGTCTGTGACAGATGTATGTGTTTAACTGGAGCCTCATCACTCTGGAAACTTTGGGACCTTCTGGCTTAGAGTAGTCCAACCAGAGGAGCAGGAAAGCTGGAGTGCTTATCTTATAACTCCTGTCTTTTATTAATTGAAATTCATTTTGAAAAAAAAAAAAACAACCAACCAAGCAAACAACAACAACAAACAACTTCAGGTAGAGAGATACAGGAATCATATATGGAAATTATCGACCAATAACGCACCCCCCCCAGGTAGGCCAAGGGGATAGGGGAAGTGTTTCACAAGATCTGTTAAAAGGTGTTTTAAAAATTAAATGAAGAAAGATATATCTGTGGACTCTTTTCAGATCATGACATTTTAGGAATTAAAAAATTTCTAGGAGTTGCCTACTACTACAACCCTTTCTTTTAGAACCTGCAGAAAGTTGAGATTCTTTCTTTAATATCGCTTAAAATAGTGATTTCTGTTACTCCCTTCAATGTTAGGGAACAGATCACATGCAGTTGTGATTCTGTTTTGCTTCAGGGTCATCTCTGCGCATGACTGACTTTATTTAGATGAAGTCAGAATCTGCTGGACTCTTCTCTTCCACAGGTGGCCAACCTTTATTCTGAACCTGAATGACATACATTCAAGGCCCCTTCCAAGTGACAGCCCGTGGGAGCCAGCCTCCAAGATGACCCCCAGTGACCCCTGCCTCCTGGCGTTGATGCCTGTGTAGTCTTCCTCCCCACTGAATAGTGCTGACTAATGCATCTAACGGAATATTACAAAAATGACAGAATGTGACTTCCAAGACTAAGTCATCAAAGTCATTGCCATCTCCATCTTCTTCTCTTGGGTTACTCCTTCTGGGGACAACCAGCTGCCATGTCATGAGGACACCTGAGAAGCCCTATGGAGAGGTCTCTGGGGTGAAAAACTGAGTCCTCCTGCCAAAAGCCACAGGAGTGAGGCATTTTGGGAGTGGGTTTGCCACTGCCAGCCAAGCCTTCGGGTGCCTAGAGCTACGGCCAACATTTTAACTGCAACTCCATGAAAGACCCTGAGCTGGAAACCCAGCTGCGTGCTCCCAGGCTCCTGGCCCTCAGAAACCATGTGAGAGAATACATGGTGATCGTTTTAAGCAGTTGTGTCTGGGGGTAACTTGTTACATAGCATTGATATCTAGACTTAACCTTTTGGTATTTACAGATAGCTACTTCCAATCTTCTATTCTGATGAAATATCTCTTTTTTCTTTTCCTCTTCCTTTGTGTGGCCTGGTTTTCTGCTTTTTGCCCCATTAGGGAACTATGTATGTCAATATTCTTTTTAGTGTCATTGTGTTTTAGTTAAATCTCTTTGTTGAAAGTGACAGAAACCCAAATTCAACCAGTTTATACATGAGAAGCAGGACAGTTGTCTCATGGAATCAAATTTCCTGAAGGGACTAAGGGGATCTGGCCTTAGAGACAGCTGGCACCAGAGACTTGAATAACCCACAGGTTCTTTCTCTCTATCTGCTTTCTATCCTAGGTTTTGGCTTCATTCTAAAATCTGAATCCCCAGAAACTTAGAATCATATACTCAGAGCTGTGTGGCCACAGACCAAAGAAAGTTTATCCTGCCTAACAATTTTAGCTGAAAAAAAATCTCAGGAAAGAATTGTAATTGGTCTGACTTAGGTCGTGTTCCCACCCCTAGAACACTGTGATCAAGACAAGTATATCATGCCCAGGTGAGTCACGGGAGCACCCCTGTGGTGAGGGGCACACTGGGAATAGGCTTATGGGAGGGAGGGAGGGGCAGGTAAGTCTAAAATGAAGGTGATTTAGGGACAGAGGAAAGAATAAATAACTTCTGCCTCTTAGCTGGATGTGATGTTCCTGTTGTGTTTGAACTAGTACAGAGTGAACAGAGATCATTTTCTGGTAATCAGATAAGTACATCTTATATAATAAGTATGATAAGCTGATGAGGAATAAAATTTCTGGAACAAAAGCAAATAGTCAAGAGCGTGGAGGGTGACAGTAAGAAAAGCCATTCTTACTTAGGTTGGAGGGCTCACCCACCGCACCAAAGGAAGGAAGATTTGTTAGCCAGATGAGCACTGGAGTTCCACAACGGAGATGTGCCGTGGACACTCAAGGTCATGGCCTCTGAACTGCAGCACTGTGACACACCGAAGTCATGGTCCCCTCTGAGGTAGTTTGTGAGGCCCGCCACTGCTGTCAGTAGATACATTATCCCAGTTTATAAGTTATCTCCCTTCGTATACATCAAAGTGGACTTACAGTCACCGTATGACCACAGCCCCCTTGTTAGCATGCATCTAAGAGGCAGTATGTCCAATGGTTAGAGAGACAGTCATCTGAGCACACAGCCTAGATTTAAATTTCACATCTACTTGTTACATTTATGATCAGCCTGCTCTTGAATCTCAGATCAGCTGCTTATTAGATGTATAATCTTGGGCAAGTCCTTTAACCTCTCGGTGAGTCAGTTGTGCCTCATCATAAAATCTGGAATAATATCATAGGGATGTTATAAATTAAATGAGTTAATATATACAAAGTTCTTACAACACCATCTGACACATAGTAAATGCTACATAGAGATTAGCAATTGTCATTACTATTGTCACTCTTAAATTAGATGGAGAGTTTTGTATTTAAGCATATCCTCGTGGAAATCTGTGCATACCCTGATGGGGGTGCATCGCCATTTGAGTATCCTCTGCTCCATATACGGAGAAAGAAGAAATCTTAAAAGTTGTCATTCCAAGTAATCAGTGGGCTGAAGTATAATGTCTAGTAAGAAAGTGACAAGGCAAGTGAGTTGAAATGATTTGTGGGACATTTTGGCTGAAAATAGAGACCTTTAGAAGACTGCATATCTATCTTGTCATGTGTTAAAGTTTGTACTGATTGCATATGGATCTGTCTTCAAATAATACAAGAGCAAAAATATCCCAATGCACTTCCATAAGAAATGAGCATTCGTCTGCGGGTTGTTGGTTTTCCAATTGCAGTAGCAAAGATTTAAGCCATATTTAGGACCCAACAGATCCATCATCAAAGCTAATCTTTCCTAATGCCCATTTTTATCCAAGTACAGTGCATAATTAAATGCTAGCGCTGAAAATCGCTGTATTTAGAAAAGAACAAGGCAAGATCATCGACCATGGCTATTTATACACTCCTCCAGCTCCAACGTTTCAGACGGCGCGTGCTCGCTACTGACATTGCTTATTTTTAAATCCTTTACTTTCAAACAGTATAAATCATATTCTTGAAAGATGTGACAATTGGATCATTACATCATATTATCGCAAAGCTCTAAAAAGTAAGTGATGCTTAAAGATCACTCAGCACACCTACCTGAGAATCTGTCTACCACGTATTTCGAAGATATCTGTTTCAAGGCACGGAAAGACTTATTTTTAAAAAAGCCTCACAGACACAGAAAACTGTATTGTGATTACCAGAAGGGAAGGGGGTGGGGGAGGTAGGAGAGGGCAGAAGACGGTGATTTTCCATCACCATTTCTATACATGGTCATGGAAAGAGATTTGACTTAGGATGGTGAACACACAATAAAATACATAGATGACATATTATAGACTTGTACACCTGAAACCTGTATAATTTTATTAGCCAATGTCACCTCAATAAATTCAATAAAAAACAAAAAAGAAAGGCCTATGGAAACAGTAACACTATGACATGTGTGCCACAATTGTCCCATGACAATTACCACCAATTCCCCGGAAAGTGCAAACTGAGCCTCAGAATCCTTTCAACACAGTGATGCAGGTAGCTACTTTAAGTCAATTAGAATTAGCATTAAAACTGTTAAATGTGTAAAATGCTCTAACAATGACTGAGCTAAATAGACCACAGGATCCTCAATTTTCATATCCATCTGATCATACCTTTCAAATTTCTCTTCTAAAGTATTTGAACCAGACTTGTCCATCCCCACACTGTTTTGTTGATTGTTCCTTGAAGAACCAGTTCGTATGTTAGTGTGTTAGTGAAAACCCGTTCTTGGACCTGGTTAGTGATATGTTCCCACAGTGCAAATTACATTTTTTAATGAGGCATAATTCACATGCTCTACAATTCACCCTTTTAAAGTGCAAAATGCACTGGGTTATAGTGTATTTACAAAGTTGTGTAACATCACCACTATCCAATCACAGAGCATTCCAGTCTCCCAGAACAGAAAGAAACCCCACACCCGTTATCAGTCACTTCCCATTCATCTCCCTTTCTCCCCACCCAGCGCCTAAGAACCAGTAGCCTATTTTCTGACTCTTGTCAGTTTGCTTATTCTGGACATTTTATGTAAATGGAATTATACAATATGTGGCCTTTTGCATCTAGCTTCTTTTACTTTGTATATTTTCAAGGTTCATCCACATTGTTGCACCTATCAGTACTTCATTCTTTTTATAGATAAATAATATTCCATTGTATGATATGCCATAGATTATTTATTTAACAATTGGTGAATAGTTGAGACATTCCCATTTTTGCCTATTTTAAATAATGCTGCTATCAATATTCATGTACAAATTTTACATGGCTTATGTTTTCAATTCTCTTAGGTAGATACCTAAGAATATAATTATTGGTCATATGGTAATTATGTTTATCTTTTGAGGAATTGCCAAACTGTTTCCAGAGTAGCTGCCCAATTTTACATTCATATCAGTGATGTACACAGGTTTTAATTTTTCCAGATTCTCATCAGCATTTTCTATTCTTTTTTGTTATACTCATCCTAGCAGGTATAAATGATATCTCCCTGTGGTTTTGGTCAGCACTGAGCATCTTTTTACATGTTTGTTGGGCATTTGTGTATCTTTGATAAACTATATATTCAAAACCTTTACCCACTTAAAAAATTTAGCAGTTGTCTTTTTATTGTTGATTCGTAAGAGCTATTATATTTGAGATAAATCAGTTATTATCAGATACCCAATTTGCACATTTTTTCCCATTGAGTAGACTGCATTTTCACTTTCTTGATATTGTCCTTGATGTACAAAAGTTTTGATTTTGATGATATCTAATATATTTTTTATTTGGTTGCTTCTAATATTGATATCACATCTAGGAAATCATTGTGTAATTCAAGGTCACCAAGATTTACCCCTACGTTTTCTTCTGAAGTTTTACAGTTTTAGTTTTTATATTTGTGTCATAACGTATTAATGCCAAGTGACTTTCAGTAGTATACAAGACCTTTGTTCCTACATAACTCTGTTTCTTTTCTTCTCTTTGCTGCTGTAGTTGTCATACAAATCGCATCTTTATGCATTGGGTGCCCATCAACACAGATTTACAGCTTTTGTTTAGGCAGTTGTGTTTCATTTTAAATTATATAGGAGAAAAAGGTATAAATAAGGCTTTTTTGCTGTCTTATATTTATCTATGTATTTATGTGAGAGTTTGAGTTATTATCTAATGTCCTTTCATTTCTATCTGAAGGACTTTCTTTAGTGTTTCATTCAGGCCAGGTTTACTGATAACAAATCCTCTATATGTGCTTATCTGGGAACATCTTAAATTCTTCTTGTTTTTGAAGGGCAGTTTTGCAGGTTATAGGAATTCTTGGTTGACACACTTATCCTTCTAGAACCTTGCATGTGTTACCTTGCTGCTTCTGGCCTCTCTAGTTTCTCATGAGAAACCAGCTGTTAATCTTATTGAGGAATCTTTGTATGTGATAAGTCACTTCTCTCCTGATTCAAGAATTTCTCCTTGTCTTTGTCTTTTGACAGGTTGATTATGATGTGTTTAGGCATGGATGTCTTTGATTTTATCCTCTGTAGTTTGTAGAGCTTCTCGGGTATGTAGATTAACGTTTTTAAGTCAAATCTGGAGAATTTTCACCACTATTTCTTCAAATATTCTTTCTGATCCCTTTCGTTCTTCTCTCCTCCTTGGACATCATTATGTGTATGTTGGTATATGTGATAGTTTCCCACAGGTCTCTGAGTTCTGTTTATTTTTCTTCATTTTTTCCTTTTGTTCTGCAGACCATATCATCTCGATTGATTTATATTTGCTGACTTTTTATTCTGCTTGCTCTAATCTGCTGTTGAGCCTCTCCGGTAAAATTTTTATTTCAGCTGTTATAATTTTCAATTCCAAAATTTCCATTTTTTTTAAAATAATTTTTATCACTATATTGTTATTTCTATTTCCCGAAACATGGTTCTCTTATATTGTTTTAGTTGTTTAGACATGTTTTTCCTTAGCTATTTGAATATAATTAAAATATCAAATATTAAGTCTTGTCTAATTAGTTCAATGGCAGGGTTCCTCCAGTGACAGTTGATTTTCCTCCCTAAGTTTATGCCATAAACTTGCCATAGTTTATGCCATATTTTCTTGTGTCTAGGTATATCTTATAATTTGTTTTTGAACACTTTTTAATACCATGTGACTTCACTCATATATAGAATCTATGAACAAAGTGAACAAACAAGCAAAACAGAGACAGACTCATAGATAGAGAGCAGATGACAGCTAGTAGAGGGGAGGTTGGGGGTGGAGAGACTGAGCAAAAATGACAAAGGACTCATGGACATGGACAACAGTACAGGGTGGGGGGAGGGGGTCTAAGGTAACCGAATGGTAATGAAAAAATGCAATAAAGATTAAATTTTTTAAAAGACATCTAAAACAATATAAAGTGACATATTTTGAAATTAGTTACTTCCCCCTCTTAAGGATCTGTGTTTGCTGTTTTGTTGTTGTTGTTTATGATGTATGTGTGTGTTTGTTTAGAGATTTTTATGATACAATTCTTGAAACCCAATATTCTTTGATTGTGTGGCTACTAACATTTTTGTTCAGTTACCTTAGTGGTAAGGTGATGATTAGACAGAGATTCTTTTAAATGTATCAAAAAGAGAAGTTTCCCAGCATTTGTCCAGGAGTTCTATGTGTGTGTGTGTAAGGAGCGGGGCAGGAATGCCTTCAACACTCAGCTAGTCAACTTACAACTCTGCCTAAGCCTTCACTTCCTGCTTACACATAGCCTCAAGGTGAACTAGGGATGGAGCTTAGGCTCTCCTCCAATCTTCCCTGGACAGGTACACAGCCCCCATCATGCACACAGCTTCGTGCATGTGTGTGGCTTTCTAGGGTTCCAGTAATGTGACGGAGACTTGGAAAGCCCTCCACGAGCATCTCCTCTTTCAGTTTAACAAAAAAAGATTTTTAGGTAGCTTATTTGTCACCCCAGCTGTTATTCGCTATCTCAGGCTGTTGCAATGATATTTAAAAGGCCTCTGTTTTCAGCATACTCTCTCAGGGTAAAGGCTGTTCACACTGGGTGAGCTCCGATCAGGTCTAATGAAGTCGGTCACGTGAGTCAGTTCTTCTAAGAAACCACTAGAGAGGCAAAATGATAATTATTCTCTTAGAGTGGAGCTTTAAAAGAGCTCACCCTGTTCTGTCTGTCCTCTCTCATTACCGCCAGATTACTAGTTTTCATTGTCTTTGCAGTCTGCTCATTTTTAAGGCCAATACAGAGCTGAGGAATAAGTGGGATTTGGCAAATTAAAATGTCACAAAGCTTATACTTTCCTTATCAATATTCAGCCATTTTTTGAAAATAAATGCTTCTCAGATTTTTATAGATCTTTATAACTTCCAGACTCCAGGAAAAGTTGATGCTGGCAATTTCCCCCATATTCTTGCTTTTATGAACAAATTTTCAGAAGTCCTTACAAATTATAGTTTGTATCGATTACACAGATTTGTAGAATCACAAGTACTTATGTTTTATAAGGCCCTATATGATCAAATCACCTGCTCTTCTCTTAAAAGGGACGTCTTATACAGCTTTCCCTCACTTACCATAAACTGAATTCTTCGTATGACTCTCTGTGTTAAGCCATTACCTCATCACTGCCTTTGCAGGTGGTATTTTCTCTGCCTGGAGTTTTCTTCCCCTGGAAGAAACTTTTCATCCTTTCAGTCTCATCTCCAATATCACCTCTCAAAAAAGGCCATCCCTGACAGCCTGTTCCGCCAAAGCTCTGCCTCCCTCCATCCCCACAGCCTTCTCCCCTCCAGACTGTCTCACGCCCCTCACAATCTATGTATTTCACAGCCTTAGTAAGCACCACACTGATGGTTTATCTCACTTATTTTCTTCCCGCATTTCTTTCTGCGTTTGTTTCTTCCTGTAGAATGTAAGCTCCAGGAGGATAGGGACCTTGCTGGTCCGATGCACTCCTATATTCCTTTGGCCTGCACAATTAGTGCAGATAGTAAGCACATAATAGTGGAGAGTTAGATGAATGATAAATAGCTGAATAATGCGCTACTAAGCATCCTTCTTATCATCAGTAACATCGCTGCATTTAGGATCCTGGAACTATTTTCTATCATTTAGTTAAATTCTAAGAGCAAGTCAATGAAAATGTGATATGATACCTAGAAAACCCTTGAATTTCTTCTATTGGAGAATGCTTGACAGGGAAAAAAGGGGTTGTAACCCAGGGACAGGAATATATTTCTCATCTTTGCTGAGGCCCAGGATATAACCCCATTTTCACCGTAGTTCCCATTTTCTTCACGTCTGAGACCACAAGGTTGAATCGGTTCATCTCCCAGTGTCTTCCAACCTCTACACTCCTGCTCCTGGAATCTCACGATGTACCCTACTACCAGGTAGAAAGGAAGTTGCTTAAATATCAGAAAGGAAAATTGATTTTAAATGCTGCACAGTAAAAGGGTAAGTATGAAACACCAGGATACTACTTTAGCACAAAATTTTTATGTTCATAATTGTACTTTTTTTTACTAGGGACATTTTGAGGTTTATAACATTTGAGTAAAACATACAATATTTTATCTGGTTAACCAACTTATGACATCTGTATTCTAAAGTAGTCTCAGATGCCACAGGGATTACATTTGTTGAGAGATTTTTTTTCTATTTTAAATGAAATCAGTTGTGAATCAAACCCACCGAGTAATAAAATAAATTTGAGGTTGGTCTCCACACGTGTCGAACAGTAAACGGGAGTACTTCTCTGGCTTTCAGCAGCTCTGGCTCTTATCTCTGCAGCCCATTTTGGAGTTATAAATTTTATAGGGCTCTTAAGTCAGGAATACACAGTAACAGGAAAAATCAGTAAGTAGCGAGACAACTTCCATTTCTGAAGTGGAAGAAAGAATACTTGCAAAATGCTGCTCTCCTAGATCCTGGGAGCAAAATTTGGGTACTTAAGATAGAGACCAGATGTATGAATCAGGTGAATAATGTACATATATTTTCAGAAGTTACAATTTCTCAGTCACCTCTCCCATGGATTGGAAAGTCTTTGTGTATGTAGTGCAGCAAGTTTTATAAAAGAGGTAACATGGATATAAGTTAAATGAGGTTTTGGTCATTATCTAGTCTAATTCAAAACAAGAAAAGCCCACCTCCCTTAGGTTTCTGCATGGGAGCCGGTGAGTGCCCTCAGCACGGTTACTCCTCCTTCTGGAGTGGTGAGTGCCAGATGTTTGGGCTGAGTCTCTGCACTGGAAGCAGTAAGTGGTGGGCACCAGCCAGGTGCACGGTGAGGAAGGCAAAACACAGCAATGCTGTGCACAAGAAGGTCCTTTTTTTTTTTTTTTTTGTAACATCCTGCCTAGCCAAGTAGACTAAAGACTCCTTACAGGATTTTTGCACTAGTCCAGATAAGATTTCTTAGCCTTATGCTACCAACTTTTGGGACCAGATAATTCTTTGCTGAGCGGGGGTGGGGGGGATGTCTGGTACACTCAAAAACGTTTAGCAGCATCTCTCACCTCCATCTACTAGTTTCCAGTAGCAACTCCCTTCCCACACAAGCTTTGACAACCAAAAAGGTCTCTAGATATTGCCAATTGTTGGATGAAGGGCAGAATCACCTCTGGTAGAGCTACTGGTCTAGGAGTATGTTCCTTTAACAGAAAAGAAATAGAACAAAGACCAGCACTTTGTAGAATATGACAATAACCAGCTTATATAGGAAACATCAGCTTTCAGCCATTCTTTCTTTGGAGCAATAATATGGTATTTTATCTATTCAGCAATTATATATACATTACAAGAACATTTCTAGCATAATAATGGCTACTTTTTAGCAAGTTCTCTGTGCTGAGTGTTTTTATATAATTTGGCTTACTTAAAATTCACAGAACCCTGCAAGATATGCAAGTAAGTAGTAGGGCGATGTGGATTAGGATTCAGATTCTCTTTAACTCTCCAAGCTCGTCAGTCCCTCCCTCACTGGTGGCTGATCTCATGACTTCATAAATTATTTAGACAACAGATCACAGTGGTTAAGAGTTTAGGTTCTGGGAACAAAGTGCCTAGAACTGAATCTTGTTTCAACTGACTCCTAACTGCCTGTGTTTGAGCAAGTTACTTAAACTCTCTGAGCTCAGTTTTTAATCTATAATGTGCACCCCTCTCAGGGGACTGCTGGGAAGATTAAGTGAGATAACATATACAAACACCTGACAAATAAAAAGTACTCAAGGGCTATGAGGTTAGGTCTCAGACTCATATGCCTGGCAAGACTAGAAGGTAACATAAAGGAGTAAAGTGGGTACAAGCACAGCATTAGGGAGTGATGAGGACTGTGGTCTACTGCATTCGTCATATCCTGTCTACAGATTTTTCAGCCATTTTTTAAAGAAATGAGTATAAGCTAAATAACTGATATTGGCAGGATGGATTGGGATCATAAGTCCCCAGTTTATTGGTGAGGTCACTGAGCCCCAGGGAAGCAGAGGGGCTGCTGGGTTGCACTATTTTGCAGTGGAGGGAGTTGACATGGAATCTAGGCCCCATTTTATCCTTGGCCAGGTCTCATTTACTGTGCTGGATGTACCTCTTTTCACTCTCTGAAAAACATCTCTTATTTTTATTTCTATAAATGAGTTCTAATTTCCTCGTGAACTAAAATTACGTATATGTATATTCCTATAAGAGCTCAGAGCTGTGTTTGTGGGCCTGAGATTGCTCCTACCAGGGCACCTGAGCATTTAAATTGCTCCCCACTTGGGGTCAGAACCTGCCTGTGGCAGAATGCAGAGTGCTCCATCGTGAGGATTATAGGGTTTTTGTTTTTTTTTTCCCCAGGGGTGAAAAGGACCAACACTTGCAAATAAATGCAACCACCAATTAGACTCTCTCAACATTATATTTAATTTAGAGTCCTTAAAGCAAGCAAGGATTGTTGCATTTTAAATATCTGATTTTTTTAAAGGCTACCATCCTTTAAACTATTTCTTGCTTTTGATCCTTAGGTAACTGGTTGGTATGACTTGAGAATGAAAAAACTTATATTTTGTAGACTCGTATCTCTTTGATATATAAAGATGTATTAAGAATACCAAAAAAAATCTTCAACACTATGCCTAAATTTCCAAATATTTCTACCAGTTTATCCCTTACGCACATACCCCTCTGCTGACCGCTTATTATTATCTAGTAGGTTGCATGTCATAACTCTTTTATCTATCTTTATATCCTTTGGGGAAAAAAAACAGTGCCTGGTATAAAGTAGATACTCATTAAATATGTTTTAATTTACAGAATGTTTGAAAACTTGAATAATGAGGAACATACACTCTTTTACAAATAGCTACTTCTGCTTTGTTTGAACACATAAAGGTATATTCTCCCTCTGTTTTCTTAATTTCCCCCTTGTAACTTCCAGCCATTGACCCTGGGACTGATTTGGTAGCTTTATGTAAAGACCTTTCATCTCTTTCTGAGCATCTGAAGGTTGGTTTCATGATTCCCCAATTCCTTTATGACAAAGATATCCTTTTTTTCCTTCTCTGAAAGAAAGTCTCTATAATACATTAATCTCTCTTCTTGAGCTACTCAGAAACTTGTTTGATTTTGTTTAAAGTCTATGGTACTGACTTCTGGTTGACACTCAATATCCATATTCCAGGTCTTATATGATATGAGCACATAACTCCCAGCTAAAAACTACATTTCCCAGCCTCCTTTGTGTACAACATGTTTGTGTGGCTCCTGAGGTCAATGAAATGCAAATGGAAGGGATCTGTATCACTTCTGAGTCATGATCTTGAAGAAAGCTCTTCTCCCTCCCACGTCTCATTCTGCTACCTGGTGACAAGTCATCTTGGATTGCACAGAAGAGGGGCCACATCTTAGGGAGGGCAGGCAAGCAAATTGCAAACATGAACAGATATATAGGATAAACATAGGATTAACATAGGATAAAGTGAAATAAGGCTCACAGATAAGAGGATGAGGTCCCAGGATGGATGACCTTAAAGAGCCAAGATGGTCAGCCATGCCCTTGTCTGCCCACCTTCAGACAATTACATGATAGAGAAACACACTGTCTTATTGAAACCACCACTGAGTTGGGACTATTACTATACTTAACTCTATAGCCTACTTCTCGTGCCAGTACCCTGTACTCTGGGAACAGAGGTAAAGCTCAACAGATAAAATATATCCAGAATATATGACTGACCAACTATTTGGTGATTAGCTGGAGAAGATACACATATTATAAGGTAAAGCTGATGGCTCTTGGAAGGCAGACCAGGTGCTTTGAGACTGCAGTTTGATAGTGAAACTTCATGACATTTCTGGAAATCAGTCCCCCATTCCTCTCTCTCATGGTCCCTAGTTTGCTTTTTGCTGCATGAAAATCATCCAGTCATATGGACTTTATGTGGAATTTCCCTCAAGTTTGATATCCATTCACTCATCAAATTATGGAGGACAATTATTTAATTGTATCTAAAAGGGAAAATCTTAATTTGTCATTCATATAGTAGAATCTTCTTTAGTGTTCACATATACACACATTGATGATTATCATTAATGTATGTGTACATTAATAAGGTACATATGTTGTAATTTCATTGTTTTTTCCCTGATGCTCTAAACCAGGATTCAGCAAATCATGGGCAAAATGTGGCCTTCTGTTGTTTTTTTTAAATAAAGTTTTATTAGAACATAGCCATCCCCCTGTGTATATAGATTGTCTATGGCTGCTTTTGTACACAATGGCAGAGTTGAGTAGTTGCCACGAAGATTGTATAGCCACAAATATGAAAATATTTACTATCCAGCCCTATGCAAAAAAAGTTTGCAGATCCCTGCTCTAGCCCAGTGTTTCCTAATCTTTATTCATTATTATTTCCCCAAGGAGCCTTTTGAAACTTTTTATTCCACAATCACCCAGTCCCATGAAATTTTAATACAACAAATATACTGTATATCTCTTCATGTACTGTAGGTGTATCTGTTCTTTATACATGAAAATAAGAAGGTTTTTTCACTCACTAAAAACAATTTTCTCTCCTTTGGGGGCAATTTTGCCCTGTTGAGAATGTATTCTCTGGAGAAGAGCTTCTCAAGCTCAGACAACTGATATTTTGGGCCAAATAATTCTTGTTGTGGGAGCTGTCCTGTGTTTTGTAGGATGTTTAGCAGCATCCCTGGCCTGTACCCACAAGATACCAGTAGCTCTGCTACACATCTGTGGCAACCAAAATGTCTCCACACATTTTCAAATGTCCCATGGGGGGGTCTAAAGTTGTCCCCAGTTGAGAATCACTTGCTGCTATGTGCTAAACTTAATGTATTTTCTTGCAATTTTTACAGAAATTATCTTATCTCATTATTTATTTGTCTATCCTACTATTCTCACTAGATGGGCATATGTCTATCCCACTAGATATAGGCACCATGAAAAAGGAACTTGAGTTATTCATTAATGTGTCCAGATGAACATCCAGAAAAATCACGGCTCTCCATTGACGTCTTCAGGCTAAATCGGTATTCCTGAGTAAAAGCTGAGTAAGTGCTGGCTCTCACAAATTATAACTTCCCTGAAAAGGGTTTACAAAACACAACTTCAAATATTTACTTTATTCTAAATTTTCCTGCAAAATGGACATCATACCCATTGGTCAGGAGTTGCTTGACTTTCCTTCCCTATCTCTAATAATTGGTGACGGTTTCTACTTTAACAGGACTCCTCAAACACTGGTCAGTGGCCCAGTGACTTTATTTAACAACCCTTTCAGTAGGTTTGCTTCCAAGACAGGAAAGTTGAACTTTTTGAGAGTAATTCTTACCATACCTTCTCATGGACTGAGTTTTACTCTCCAGGGACAATGACCACTCTATCATTGATTTGTAATGATTATTCTCATCGACAGGAAAATAAAGAAAAACATATGGATAAAATGGGCTTTCTCTGTCACCAAACACATGCAATCACTTTCTACACTTTATGCTCTGAAGAAAAATATAAATGTTTTATTGCCACTAAATTTCATAATATCATGCAGGATTATCTTGGAATCGAAATGGCAGACAAGACATTATTTTTAGGAACTGATGTGTTCCTAAAAATAATAAGGACATAATAAAGGCATTGCACTTTGTTTTCTCTGGGTTTCTAGAGAAAACACTGAGGACAGACCACTCCAAAATAAAAGACATGCTTAACCTTGGCTTTCCCTGTAGAATGTGTTTATACCAAGGCCCCATTTTTAGTGATTCCTAATTCAATCACATTTCTGCGTAATTTGCTGGAACTTGGTTTTTACAAGGTAATAATCTGAAGGAAAAAATAAAATGACCTTGTAGAATTTACTGAAGGCTTGAGAACACAGACAAACATACATGATCAGGGGACCAATCAGAAGTCACTGTAAGGTCTGAAAGGCAGTGCTGCGGGTTGTTTGAACTGGAGTCTTGGTCCTCCTGGCCAATTTTCCAGTCCATCTTTAATATCATGACATTGTTGCTGAAAATGTAGTGAATTATAACTTTTTTCTCATATGTTACCATCAGAGTTGAACAACGGAGAACTCGAAATGCCTACATTCAAAAATCTCTGTTACATCACTTTGTGGTTTTTGGGATAGATCATAAAATGTTTGCTCTGGACTCCTGAAGGCAGGAATATGTGCTTTATCAATCACATAGTTGGGTCATATTTGAGTGCCCTGAAGGTAGGAGTATGTGCTTTATCAATCACATAGTTTGGTCATATTTAAGTGCCCAAAATTACAGTGTAAGACTCCTGACTTGTGCTATGGTGATAAGGTTATATGGTTTGAGGTACTGGCCTCTGTGTGTTCCTGTTTGTGCATTTGTCTCCTACCCTGAATTATGGCTCTGATAACTTTATCTCTCACATTTTTTCTTTGTTTCCCTCATCCCTATATCACAAGAATTAAGTGAGCCTGAACTTTGAGTCTAAAAACTTGGGTTGATATTCTGACTCTGCCACTCACTAGCCATGTGACTTTTGAGTAAGGCCCTTCCCTTTGCTATACTGAAATCTCTCTTCCCCTCTCCCCACTGGACTATTATTGGATCATATAACTGAAAAGTTCAGGTAATGGCATAAGGCATAACTGGACCCAGGGGCTCCAGCTATATCGTCAGAACTCGGCTCTTCCCAGCATTTGGCTCTGCTTTCCACCCCTTGGCTCTAACTTTCCTCTGATAGTCTCTCTCTTTGCATGATAGAGCCCACCAGCTATTGACTTGCATCTTCCCAGGTCCAATGGTCACCGTTTCCAGCATACGTCATGCACCTGTCCCTGAACAGTCACTGTGGCCAGGAAGAGGGGTTGTTCTAGCTATGGCTGGATTACTATCATCCTTGGGTCCCTAGAGATCATTAAGACTAGGTCAAATGGGAGTCAGAGGTGGGGGGATTCTCCAAAAGGGAAATTAAGATGCTATCAAAGAAGGAGGGAAACATACACTGTGATGGACACAGGGAGCGAGGTCTACTTCAGATAGAACACAGATCTCCCTTTGGTATAAATGTCCCTTCATTAAACCAATATTTTAATCTCATTGGCACCTCTGCAGGTGTTACCTGGGGCACCACCTTCCCCTACCATGCCTAATTTAGATCCTGCAACAGATATCTTAGCCTCAGAACTTTAGACCTATTACTGTAGGCTTTTCTCCACAGGGATGAGTTCTTAGGAAATAAGAATTCATCAGTGAATGAAAATTCATCCATGAGTAAGTAAATTATTAGCTCTCTAGGGTTGGGGGCTTACAGCCTTGTTATTCTACAGCCTCATCTTTACTTTACCGTAAATTACCCTTTGGTGGAAGTTACAGGAGTCATCAAAACACTCCTCCCTGGAAACTGAAGACCAAAGGAATGTTCTTCGGGGGCTATTTAGTACCAAGTTTCACCCTCTTCTAGGTACATCCTACTTTGCCATGTGGTTCTATCACTGAATGTCTTTCATAAGCCTTTGGGGAGCATCACCTCTAACCCAGGGGAAGTCTTGCCTTTTAGCTTATCTCTAGGTCATCCTATCATGGTTTCACAGAGAAACTGCAGTGGGGCCTTGGGCATGCTGCCTATCACTCAGACCTCAGCTCCCTCT
>PVKM010023400.1:0-21199 GCA_004027735.1 Carollia perspicillata | reverse complement strand
TGTCTCCCCATTTTAATTGACTCTTTTTGTTTGTTTCTGCACTTCCTGATTTTTTGCTTTGCTGTGTTTTTAGGGTGGACTTATATGGTAGGATTCCTTTGGGGTTCAGTGGTATGTTCTCTTTGATCTCCATGTCTGGACTTTCTATGTTTGACCTTTCTTCTGTTCGTTTGGGCTGTCTGGTTATACTTGGGTTTTAACTTTTCATTTGTTCCTTTGCTGATGTTTTTTCTCCTCTGGAAAATATACTGATGCTCACAGCTCCCACCTATTCTTGTACATGATCAGTGGCAGGGGATAGGCAAAAAGGATAAAGACAGTGGGAGAATATTTTATGGGATTTAAAGTATCAGCAAGTAGGGAAGAGATAAGAGATTCTTTGGATTAGTATAATGTTAACTGTGATATTCGCCCAACTAGCCACTTTTTATAAAAAATGAAAGAGAGATAAGACTCTTGTTAGAGGGGAGGAGGATTGCAAGCTGAATCCAGAAAACAGAGCACTTGTGCAAGGTGTGATGATGAGATATAGTGAGAGTTAAGGAAAGAAAGTCAGTGTAGTGTGAGAGAGAATAGACTTAATCACAACAGTAATAATGCTCAGGAATAAACTGAAGTGAGCTAAGACCAGGGAGGGTTGCTATGTAGTATGTACAATTGTGTGGAACAACAATTATTTACAACAATACTGGAATAACAATAATATGACAAGAAATATATGACTTGGATAACCAGAAAAGAAAGTACATCATCAAGAATAATGTGTTATTGGAACACAAGTGAAGTGAAAAAAAATAAAATACAATAAAAAGAGAATAAGGAAAAGCAGCCAAACAGTGCAGGTACATAGGGAAATAAAATGAAGAAAGCTAAACATAGGGAGGGAAAATTTCTAATAAAATAAAAGTGGTAAAAGTAATGAAAAATAATTATAATCCACACAAAGAATAAAATGTCAGCTTTATGGGAAAGCAAAATGACATTTGTGTCAGTTTCTCAGTTTTGGGAGTTAGCCTTCTGCTCTGTCTCTAGACCTTTTGAAACTCCAGGTCTTATTTTCTCACTTGGGGAAGGAAAAAAAGAGAGAGGAAAGAAATGAATAAGCCTCTTGCTGACATTAAGCCCATGGAGGGAGTTCTGCTGATTTTCCTGGATGACATAGGAAGTTGGGGGCTGGGTTTTGCTTCTCTCCCTTCCTATATCTTTGAGAGGATGGGGACCAGGTTTGGGCTGCAATATTCACAGTTGTCCAGCCTCCAGCCCAGGTTCTCCATGAGCCACCAGGCTCAAATCAGCCACTCAATTTCAGGTGAGCAGCTCCAGTCAGCCACCCAGTCTCTGGGTGCTTACAGCTTAAATCACTCACCCTTGAGGCAAGACAGCCACTGCTGGAGATTTCCTTACAAAGCAGCCATTCACCATTCTTTAACAAGTGCATGGCTTTTCACACGCACCAACTTTCCAACCAGTTTGGAAACTATCCTAGTCAGGGTCTGACATGGCCCAACTCCTCCCTTCTTTAGGTATTGCCCAGCACCCCAATTTCTTTGGTGTTGGCGTCTACAGTCCCAACAGATGTATACCTCCTCTGTGTATCTCCCACTTCATCTCTATTTCTCCCAGGGTCTTCCAGCATCCAGGTCCCTCCTGGTACCAGGCTGCCCTCCCTGCTTTGGTAGGGGAGGGCGCTGGTGATCTGTCTCTCCTCCCTATATCCTATGGGGGCCACAACATCCTATGTCCCAGAGCAATCCCCTTTGTTTTTCAATATCCTCTACAATTTTTGTCCTCCAAACTTCATATAAGCTGGGATTCCATTGGCTGTTCACTCTGTTCCTCAAAAGATCAGTAGGTGTTCCATCTGGGCACAGGGAGAATTGGGCTCCACTCCCACCTATCTCATCACCATCTTCAGATTCTAAATATTTCAAAAATTTATATAGAACCACAAAAGGCTCCACATGGCAACAGTGATCCTAGGTTGTGGGTTCAGTTCTCCAACCTGGTGCATACAATCCCCAGCCCAGGCATGCAGGATCTTTGGTCCGGGCACCTATGGGAAGCAATGGGTGAATGTTTCTCTCTTGCATTGAAGTCTCTCTCCCTTCCTCTTCCTCTCCAACAGTGCTACTGTGCAGTGGTTTGGAGCAGGGAAAGTTGACCCCAGATCTGGGGATAAGGTACTAACAGAGGCTGTGGGGCACCAATGGAGACCAGGCGGAGAGTGGCACACCCCAGTGGTCTCAGGCAAGGAGCTGTTGCACACTGCAGGAGCTGGGGTGCTGCCACCAGGCAAGACCTAAACACAGAAAGAAGGATGGACACATGAGGAGAAACCGCGGCTAGCCACCACCTGTAAGGCTCCTCTGTTCTTGCCTTCACCTCTTTCTTCTGTACCCCTTCCTCATCTTGTCTCTCTCACTTTCACCCTCCTCCCTCTTCTCTCATCAGTCTCCTACCTCCTTTCCATTGATGCATGGACAAGGACCAGGGAGGGACAAAGTCCAATTTCCTTAATTTGAGTGATACCTTGGAGATCAGAATCTGGAAATGCTGTGAACGACCTTTCTGAAAGCATAACAAACAAAACAATTTTGATCTCCTTTCCCCTAACATTTCCTTCTCCGTGGCAATTTCTATCCAGTTTGGTAGAAGGAATGAGGTGAGATCAGGTAAGGAAAGCGAAGAAATTTTATTTTGTAATCAGTATACAGGTCACAGCAAAATAGAAGGAATGTAAAGATGTTTCCTACTATACTCCTTGTCCCCACATATGCATAGCCTCCCTCGTTATCAATATCTCCCCTGACTAGACAGGTACATTTGTTACAATTAATATTTTCATTTTTATTTACCTACTGGGGTTTTTAATTACTCTTGAAATTCCTTCTTATTTAGAAATTGTTGAATCTCTACATATTTGGTGATTTTCCAGTTATCTTTCTGTCTGATTTCTACTTTAATTTCATTGTGTTCTGAGAAATCATTGTATGGCTTCTATAATTTCAAATTGATTAAGGTGTATTTTATGGTTGAGAATTTTGGTGATCTATTTGGTGAATATTTCATGTGATCTTGAGAAGCATCTGTTTTCTGCTCTTGGGTGAAGTAGTCTATAGATGTCCTTTACATTCATAAATTGATAAAGTGGTTGAGTTCAACTATGTCCTTATTGATCTCTCTCCTGGATATGCTCATTTCTAAGACAGGGATGTTGAAGTCTCCAACTATGATTCTGGATTCTTCTGTCATTCAGTTCTATCAGTTTTGTCTTACATAATTTGATGTTCTGTTGGCAGGCACATACATGTGAAGAATTGTTAGATCTTGTTGAAGAATGATCATTTTTTCATTACATAATGCCTTTGTTTGTCCCTGATAACTTTTCTTATTTTGAAGTCTCTTCTGTCTGAGGTTAATAAAGCTACTCCTGTTGCACATTGTATTCTGGACTATGCTTCTCTTTTCATTTGCTTCTAATTCATATGTGTCTTATATCTAAATAAATTTCTTATAGACAACATATAGTTAGTTAGGTCTTGTCTTTATCCACTCTGAAAATCTTCATCCTATTATTAGTGCACTTAGGCTAATGATGTTCAAAGTGATTATTGATATAGTCAGATAATTTCTCCCACATTTATGACTGTTTTCCCTTTACTGCCATTGTCCTTTGTTTCTATTTTCATCTTCCACTCTTTTTCTGCTTTTTGTGGTTTTAATAAAATGTTTTATATGATTTTTTCCTTTTCTTAGTATATTGATTATACTTCTTTCTAAACTTATTTTATGTGTGATCATCCTTGAGTTGACGATATACATTTACAATTAATCCAAGTCCATTTTCAAATAACACTATACCACTTCACAAGTAGTATGAGTGCCATATAATAACAAAATAATCCTAGTTCCTGCCTTGTATTCCTTGTATCGTTGTAGTCATTCATTCCACATATAGAAACATATATAAGCAGATATACAAAGTATACATAATCATATATAATCAAATATAATGTTTGAGGTTAATATTATTAATTTTAGGTGAAAATATTTATATTTACTTTTGTCAAGAATTATGTTTTCCTAGATCAAATATTTAGAACACAAACTACTGGTAGTGAAGTTTATTGTTTCTTGATTCATTTGGGGAATATCACCTAATAAGTATTACAACAATTAAGTTCCTTTAACCTTATGCAATTGCTCATTTAACCAACCATATACTTGCCAATATTAACTAAATTTTTCAACTGTATAAACAAATAACAACCTCACTATTTTTAAAGAAATAAATAATATTTGCACAAATTTCTAGCACTTGGTTTTGCTGAATAAATTACTTGTTTACGTTTTTTTTTTTTCTGTTTCTCTTTTTAAATAGTTTTCAGGTTTAGGTTAACCTAAATAATCATATACCTCATATAATAAAACAGTATTATTACCAGTCCAATCAATATATTTATCATTTTATTTTATTTCATTTTATAATCATTTTAACACTATTCCATACTCTTGTTCCTAGCCCTCATCACAAAACACCATTGCAAAAATCTTTAGAAATGACAAAGTATTTTTATATATATCATTTAGTTTAATTTACACAAATGCATTGTGCAATGTATCAGATTTCTTTTTCTGTAATTTCTCCCTTTTTCCATACTATAAAGTCTTTTAAAGGTATATTTATTACTTATTCTCTTGGATTTTTTTTTTCTAATTTACTCGAGTGATGGTTTTTTTCCCGTCTTAATGGATTTTTAATTTTTTTTCACTTTGTCTCAATTCTTTGATATTTATTATTGTCGTCCAAGGACAGTTGTCTGCTTTTTCCCCTACCACTCCCCCACCCTACACATCCCCACCTCCCTCCCCTGATTCCACCCTCCCTTGGTTTTGTCCACGTGTCCTTTATAGTTGTTCCTGAAAATATTAACCATTTTGGAGTGATATAAGGTATATGTAAAATAATTTTACATTTAGAAATAATTTAGTGATTTTGCTCTCATTTGTTTTTATTGTTAGTATTTAATTCTAATATAATGAAAACATTGAGAAATATATGAATTAAAATATATATAACACTACAAAGTTGACATGCTTTTCTTTTTGTCCTCTTAATAGTTTGTTTTCATAAGAAAATGTATCCTCAGTAGTGCATGTCTTATATTACTTTATCATAATCTGAAAGGGAATATTGTTCTCATTTAGGGGAGACTATCAAAATCACTTAAGAGGATCAGTAAATTTTTGGAAATAATAGTTTTTTTTATAAATAATATACTTTGTGAAAGCATATTTTATTTATGATTATACCATAATTTTATTATATTCCATTATAATTCCAGAGGATAAGTACAAAATAAATATTCCTTGACTGTAAGAGAGTCAGGAGGACTCCTGGATGCATTTCATCTGGAGTATTGTTTTCATTCTTTCTAAACATGCACTTTATTATTCATGTACTGATTAAGATCTTTTCAATCACATTTTATCATTTTATTGTTATTTTATTACAGTTGTCTCAGTTTTTCCCTCTTTTTTTTTCCTCTATTTATCCCACTCCCAGGACCCACAATCAATTCCCACACTGTCATCCAAGTCCATGGGTCATTCACACATATTTTCTGTCTAGTCCCTTCCCCTTATTTCCACAATTATCCCATTCTCCGCTCCCCTCTGGTCACTTTCAATCTGTTCCATGTTTCCATGCCTGTGGTTCTACTTTATTTATTAATTTATGTTGTTCATTATATTCCTTTTATAGGTGAGATCATATGGTATTTGTTTTTCACCAACTGGCTTATTTCACTTAGCATAATATTCTCCAATTCCATCCATGCTGTTGCAAAGGTGGGAGTTCCTTGTTTCTCTCTGTTGCATAGTATTCCATTGTGTAAATAATCACAGGTTTTTGACCCACTCATTTACTGATGAGCACTTGGGCTATTTCCACCACTTGAGTATTGTAAATGGAGCTGCTGTGAACACAGGGGTGCATAAATTCTTTTGAATTAGTGACTCAGGATTCTTAAGGTATATTACCAGTGGTGGAATTGCTGGGTCAAAGGGCGGTTACATGTTGATTTTTTATAAAATTGTACACTGTTTTCCACAGTGGCTGCACTGGTCTGCATTCCCACCAACAGCACACTAGGATTCCCCTTACTTCACATCCTCACCACCACTTGTTTGTTGATTTATTAATAATGGCTATTCTGGCAGATGTGAGGTGATATCTCAATGTGTTTTTAATTTGCATCTCTCTGATTGCTAGTGATGTCAAACTTCTTTTCATAAGTCTATGGACTATCTTTATGAAATCTATTATATGATAGACAATTATTTTAGGATATCTTATAGTCCATAACAGAAGAAAGTCAATAAATATGGAATTCTTACCAACTTTCATTTCCAGGAGATGAAAGGTCCTATTGCCCATAAACCTGAACTAATTTGGGAAATATTAATAACTTAAATATTAATTCCTTATATAACACCCACATTAAAATCATTTTTCTCAAACATAACATCACAGAAGAAAATGAAGTCCATCTTTCTAACAGCATCATTCCTCTTTGTAAATTTATAGCTAAGTAGATTTATAATAATAACTTGATAAAAAAGGCTGTCAGTGATTTTGCTTCTATATTTTATATGAAATATGGTATCATCATATTTTCTTCAAACTTTTTCTAACAATTCTGATTGTTTCCAGTTTTTAAAAGTAAGATACTATGTTTTTATTTAATTTGTAGTTCCCAAATCTATAATATTTCTGAAATTATAATAGGTAATTGAATGTTGAATAAATGAATGAAAGACTGAGAGAATTGACTAGTAAATTATATTGACATTCTGATCAATAAAAGGTAGAGTGAGTTGACAAGCTGCTGTTAGTACAGTAAAAGATTTTTTAATAATTAATAAAGAGAAGGGACATGGATTCTACTATGTATTTGGACTCATGCCATTCATATTTCTCATTATATATGTAGTGAAGACTCAATTACTTATGTTAATGGACTCCATGGTTAATTTAAAATAATTTATCACTTAGGCAATGCTGCACATTTTTGTACTTACAAAAGACTATGAAGGATCTAAGCACTAGAAATTCATAATTCATCAAAATATTGTAATACGCCTTGACAATTTACTCAAAAGAAGTTTTATTACACACATATAGAATATACACACTGTATATTATAGCATATGCATATCATATACATAGTAAAATATACAATATATAGTAATATATGCATATATGTTGTATATTACTATACAGTATACAGTATATAGCATATATTAATATATACTGTATATAGTATATATACTATAGTAAATACCACACATACATACTATATATTATACTATATGCACTGTATTAGTATGCTACATGCATGCATACTACTATACATATATTGCTATATGTACTATAGTAGTATATATAGGATATACACCACTATGTATACTATAATATATAATACATATAGTGCACATATATTACTATATATAGTATATATGCCATATGTACTATGTAGTGTATATATGCCACGTGTACCATGTAGTATATATAGCATATAAACTACATGACATGTATAACATGCTATATGTGGTATATATGCTATGTAGTAATATAGCATATAAGATATATTGTGGTGATATACTATGATTATATATATATAATTTCTCAGTTATATAGTTTTTCCTTTTCTTTCTCTTAACTACAAAGTGATATATTTTCAGTACTAAGTAATGAATAATGCTAAATCGAACCATCCTAATTCTTTCATATTTTCTACCTGAATGTTTTAAGAAGGAGCTCATTAGAACTACTGTCCATTTCCAATAAAAATATATTTTAATTAGTTCTCATTCATTAAAAACATTTTTAACTTAGTGTTAAAAATTGTGGTAGACATTAGATAATTTCTAAGGGAAATTTTTCTTGATTTTAAAGAACTAATGATTCTAATAAAAAAGACAACTTTACAAACAAAAGAGCACATTGCAAGTTCAGAAGGGCCACCAGAAGATATGTAGACATATATATGACTATATATAAATTTAAGAATGGGTGTGGGATATCAAGGTGAGGATTAGAGAAAGTAGTGCTTTATTTGGTTTTTTAAAAATTACTGCAGGCAGATTAATGTGACAGAATTTTTCAAGCATATTGCTTTAAAATGAATTCCTTATAACAGGTCTTTGAAGAGACAGGTGCAAGCCAAATATTTATTAGGGAATGCATCTGAAATACAATAATATGAAAGTGAGGAAGCAAGATTAGGAAGAGGGTGAACTGACTATTAATGCCATGACAACCAGCACTTCTGTTTTAAGTGTACTAATTTCCTGTTTAATAAAAGCATGTCTTTCACCAATGAGGAAAAAAAATTCTCCAGACAGTTTTCTCTTTCTTTTGTCTATGAAAATATCTTTCTTTTCAAAATCAATGCAAAAGGTAGACATGAATATTTAATTATAAACTACATAGTGAAATAACATAAATATATTTAAAGTGAATAACATCATAGAACAATAAAAAATTCAACATCACTAAAAGCATTATATTAATTTAGATAAAATAGTTATCTTTACATACTAGCCTTTGGTTGTTATTTATTTGCTATGTGACAATAATTAAAATAGACTGAAAGATAGAAGTCCTGAGTATCAAGTCCTAAAAAATGCAACTTACTTCAATGCTCCGGTACCAAAAAAAAAGACATAACTGATAGAGGTTGAATAAATTTTACTATTATTCTGATATCTGCTTTGAAAGTTGCATGATGTCAATGATAAAAATAAGCTAATATGAAAATACTGCAGAAGAAAATGGGAATTTGGGGCATATTGCATAATTTATTTGGAATGTTACTTAAAATAACAAAGCTTGTATTACTGTATCGAATTCAAATTTTCCTTTGAATTTATGTCTATCCTTATCCAGAAAATAATGATAAGACAGAAAAAGAGAATTTCAGTGAAGTCGACAATGCAGATATTTAGTTGTTGTCTTCACTATTTACATAAAAAGCACAGTTTGAACAATTTTCTCCTCTTTCATTAATGTCACCTTCACCCATAGTTTTTTCACTGGGTGAATTATTCACCATATAATCTATTTAAGCAAACATTTAATGAGCATAGTCTTAATGTGAAATACTGTAATATTTCTTGAAAATTTACAGTGTTAAATGTCTTTCAGTTACTTTTAGTAATTATTATGCAAGTACTATATAAAGAAAATTGATACTTCCATTACATGTGAAGAAACTGAGATCGTAGGGAGAAAAATAAACATTAAATGCCTGCACCAAGAATAGGTAATTTACTGAAATCATAAATCCTATCCAGTTTTTCATTATCTCTGCTTTCTGAGATTTAGTAAATCATGGTGTAATGCAAAGATATTCTTTGTGAGCAGAAAGACCCAAAGTTGACCCTTGGCTACAGCGGTTCTTATCTGGATGCGGTTGCTAAATGTCTTTGAGATTTTGAAATAACAGTTTGCTTAATCCAGTACATTTAAATAATAATAATAATGTCTGTCTTACATTTTGTTTTGAGGATTCATTACATTTCTGTGTGCAGGGTCCCTAGCACAGAGCATTCCAGATACCACATGCTTAGCATAGGTCACCAGCAACATGTCATGGTTTGGTTCTTGAATTCAAAGAAAAATGCACATATTACTCAATGTTAACTAGTTTAAAAAAAGAACAAATGTAGATTTATCAAGTGACATAGTTTAAAAATATGTGAATTACCTATTCAAATTTATATTTATTTACTACATGTAGTATACTATATATGCTATATGGTATGTTTACCATACTTATTTATAGTGTATATAAAGGTATTGTCCTAAATAATGTTTTTATTTGGTATACATTATTTCATATATACAATACATATATCATTTTTATAGGTGCAGAACATAAAGTATGTGTATTATACATATATAGTGATGCACATATGTAAATGTGATATATATGTTCATATGTGTATACACACGTGAGCATGTGCACACATATACAGATACATGTATATTTGTGTGTATATGCATGTGTGCATACATATGTATGTCTGTATGTGCATGTGTATATGTTTGTGTTTATGTGTGTGTGCATACACATAAATATACACAATAAATGGGTCACTCAGTACATATCATTAATATATATATGCACCATCAAGTCTATATGTGTAGTGTGTGTGTAATTCAGGGTGGGGAGAGAATTGGTGTGGCTCCTGCTATTGGAGCATCCTGTGAACAAGCAACTTCCAAACAATAAAACTATTTTTTTAAAGTCCTTCAGTAACATCAGTTTTAGGCTGAAAAATTCAAAGAATTCTGTCTTCTTTGTCCTGAGACCCAAATAGCAAAAACTAAATAACATCTTCAGCAGCAATTTTCAATCTTTTTCTTCTCACAGCAGGCACACATAAATTAATTACTAAAACTCAGCGGCACACCCCAAAATATATTTTTTGCTGACCTGACAAAAATAGGTATAATTTTGATTCATTCACACCAGGCAACTATTGTTGTGTTCTGTCTTTTTTTACATGACAATCTAAGGGAACAGAGGTCTGTACCCCTGACTAAATAATATAATTGCATGTTTTAAAAATTCTTCTGGCACACCAGTTGAAAATCACTGATCTTCACACTTAGCATAGCCCTACCTAGCTTTTATCATGTGCAACAACAGTCCGCTTTTTTCTTCCCCAGTCTAGAAACAAACAGCCTCCAACCATGCGATGAAAATGGCACATTAAGTTTAGCCTTTTGTCTCCATGGACCTAATAGAGAGAATCCACTGAGGGTTGTAATTCACAACTTCTGTGCAACCCAGAACAAGACTGCAACATGTCTTCATAATATCTAACATAGTGAGTTGGAAAAGATTTCATAAATGAATTCACTAAATTAGTATTTATTCTCTTTTCAGAAGCTATTAAATAAGAATTTAAGAGAGTCAATACACATGAAAATACAATTATAAATTTACATTTCATAAGGACATTCTGCTTATACCCTTTTTAAAAAATGCCAGTATCTACTTTGACAAAACTGTCCCCATAAAATGTTATTGGCTGTGTAAAGAAAATGTATTTCCTGGTGTTTTTCTCTGAACAGAAAAATTTTCCTTTTACTGGCAGCAGTTCCTTGAAGATTTGCTTCCAAAAATTACCTCTAAGGACTTGTGTAGACTGAATTTCAGATGACCAAGTCTCTGGGAATATAAGCATATTTTGAAATATTGCAAAACAAGTAAAATGCTAAACATCAATAAAGTATCACAGTTGGGATATGGTCTGACTTATGGCCTGTTGGACTGAAAAGATACAATTTTATGCCATGCTCCAAAGATTACTAAGTTAAATGCTGTTGACTTTTCTGTATCACTTCAGTGAGACACATAATCACTGAAGTTATTTTGTGTAACTTCACAAAATAGTGATGTTACACAAAATAACTTCACTATTTTGTGTGAAGTTATAGTTATAGAAGCAAGTTTAAGTATATGCAAGTTTAAGGTAACATATTTTCCATCCAATTCATAATAATACAGAGACCATATTTTCAGAAAGTTTAATTCTATTTGAGAAAGAAAATAATTTAAAGTTAATTATATTATGTAATAAAAATAGGATTGGTATTATAAATGTATATAACTACCAAATCAGTGATTATATTAGGTGAGTAAGACTTGTTGTTAATCTTAAATGATACAATTTTTATAAAAATATGTCTAGGTATCCAAGTTAGCCATTGACATTCTCCAAAACCAAGGTCAAATTTGTTAACCCCTATCTTTTTTTTTTAAATTTTACAAACATGTTTTTATGTCTCTCTTCCATTTTAAATTTCATAGTAATTAATAATGTACACATTTGTGAGATGCACATTTTATATTACTATTCATTTTTGAAAGACAAATTTATATGAAATACATTAATCAAATAATTTGTTGTTTTAAGACTCAAAAGCAGTTTTACAGCATTGACATGACAGGATTGCTATTGAGAATGAATCAGCATTCTTGATTTATAGGAATTATGTTACCAATTAGCCATAAAGAGGGTTTTTGTTGTTAACTTTTGAACCTGTTTAATAATTTTAATGATTGTTTATATCAGAAGCTTTGCTAAAGCTGAATCTAATGGTTCTAACCACAAAAGTTCTATTTCTAAATTGCGGTAAGTGGATCATTGTTCAAGACCCTTTCATATGCCAATTTTTTTTCCTTCTGTTTTCAGAATTTCAAGTATCAGATTCTGAAACCACAAGAAAGTAAAAGTTTGTGCCTCAGGAAGGTAGTTCAAAAAGCCTGGGAAGGACACACTCAACCAATACAAACAATGGACTATCAACACTGGAGATGACTCCAGAAGCAGGTGTTTCTGTCAGAGTGCAGTAATCTCTGAGAAATGAAAGCAAATAGAAGAAAGCGCTGAAACTTTTAATTTTACTTTGTTTTATTTTTTGCCAATGCTTTCTTTTTTTATTGTTCAATTATCATTGCCCCACTATTTACCCCATTGCTCTCCCCTGCCCCTCCTACACTCTTGCTCCCATAGTTAATCCCCAACCCATTGTCCATGACCATGGATCCTTTATACATGTTCCTTCAGTTGTTCCTTCCTCTTCTTTCCCCAGTATCCCCCTTCCTTTTCCCCTATGGTCATTGTCAATTTCTTTTTTATTCCCATGTCTCTAGTTCAGAGCCTCTTCAATAAATGGTGCTGGGATATCTGGATAGTTACATGCAAAAAAGTAAAACTAGAGCACCAACTAACACCATGCACCAAAACAAGCTCAAGATGGATAAAAGACTTAAATATAAGTCATGACATCACAAAAGTCCTAGAGGGGAATATAGGCAGGAAAATTTCAGATATCTCACACAGCAATATTTTCACAGATACATACTCTAAAGGATAAAGAAAAGAATAAACAAATGAGATTATATCAAATTGAAAAAGCTGCATGGCTAAAGACAACATAAACAAAATGAGAAGGGAACAAACTGTATGAGAAAACATATTTATCAAGGATACCTTGGACAAAGGTTCGATCTCCAAAATACACTAAAAAATTCACACAACCCACAACTAGGAAGACAACAATCCAATTAAAAAATGAGCAAAGGGCCTGAACAGACACTTCTCCAAGGAGGACATAGAGAGGGCTCAGAGACATATGAAAAGATGCTCAGCATGAATCGTCATCAGAGAGATGCAAATTAAAATCACAATGACATTCTACTTCACACCAGTTAGAATGGCTACCATAAACAAATCAAGAAACAACAAGGGTTGGTGAGGTTGTGGGGAAAGGGAACCCTAGTGCACTGTGGGTAGGAATGCAGACTGGTGCAGCCACTACATCGAACAATATGGAATTTTCTCAGAAAATTAAAAATGGAACTGCCTTTTGATCCAGTGATTCCACTACTGGGATTATACCCTAAGAATCTTGCAAAACAAAATCTAAAGAACCTATACACCCCAATGTTCTTAGCAGCATTACTTACAATAGCCAAGGGCTGGAAACAACCTAAGTGCCCATCCATAAATGTATGGATGTGTGTATCAAAAACTGGTACATTTACACAATGGAATGCTATGCAGCAGAAAGGAAGGAAGCTTTTTTTTTAATGCAAGTTGGGTGTTTATTACATGCCAGGCATGAAGGCAAACATAGGGAATGCTCTAGGTATCAAGTTTGTCAACAACAAAAAAAAGGAACCTATTTGCCTCTAATGCACAGGTGGCAACCACAAGGTCTGCGGGTCGAATTTAACCCTCCACCTTGTTTTATCTGGTCCAGCACCTTGTTTCTACCCAATGGGAGTGCTGAGTTCCTTGCCCCTAGTTAAGGAGTCAACAGATTCTTACATAAGTCTTAACTTAGTCTTAACTTATCTTTATCTACCATGAAATTTGGTCTATTAATTGCTCAGTCTTATATATTCATTCAACCACAGAAAACCTTATTTCTATGTATCTCTTATCTTTAATCATATTTAATACTTTATCCTGCTAAGAGTAAAGGAAAGAAAAGGAAAATATATTTTAACCTGTTCTCACACCTAGTTCATGTTTTAGAAGTCTTCATTCCAATCACAGCTATGCCTTTCTCTTTTCTCACTCACCACCAGAAAACTTGGCTTTCATTTCAAATTTTCTGTTTAAATTTCTTTTAGAGTTTAATGATGATCTTTATGTTTCATTGTTACTGTGAGGTCATCTTTATGTAGCATTTTACACCATGAGCCTTTGTTCTTTTTGAGAGGAGTGTCTCAGATCTGCAACATTATTTTTTCCTGCTTTTCTTTCTACCTTTCCCAACATTCTCTGACTCCACAAATTATCCTAGTTCTTCTGACTGGGGCCACTTCCTTTGCTCAGATGTTCAACACTCTTGTCTTTAATGTCCCAAACTTCCTCAGGGATTTTACCTGCGTTACAAATCATCAACTAAGATAAACTGTCTGCATCAAGGTAAAGTGTGTCTGTGTTTCCCTTCCTTTCCTATCACAGAAGTCATCTTAGAAGACAGAAAAAAACAAAATAAAAACAAATATGGATGTAACTGGAGATCATTATGCTGAGTGAAATCAACCAGGCAATGAAAGACAAATACCATATGATCTCACCATTAACAAGAACCTAATCAACAAAAACAAGCAATCAAAGTATAGCTGAAGACATTTAAACTGAGAACAGGCTGACAGTGATCAAAGTGGGGCAGGAAGGAGATAATGGGGGAAAGGGTGAAGGGTTTATAGGAACAATTATAAAGGATATATGGAAAATAACAAGGGGGTGGAAATGGGGGAGGGAGGTGGAGAGGGCTGGGGTGGTGGGGAGCGGTGGAGGAAATGCAGAAAACTGTACTTGAACAACAATTTTAAAAAGCAAAAAAAAAAGAAAAGAAAAGTTTTGAAGTAGAATTTCAGAGATTTGTTAACTATAACCATTTCACAACAATTTCTATTCAAACAGACTGTCAAATATAAAATAAAAACAAAAATTCAATTTTTGTCTTAATACCAGATAAATTAGCTCAATGGTACAGCCATACTGCTAATGGAAAACAAGTGTGACCAAACAACAAAAACTATATAATTTAGGATTGTATAGTGACACAGGCTTGGTGTTTCACATTTGATCATACAACACCACCAGATAGTACCAACACTAAAGTGTCTGGGGAAGAATTAACATATAAGGCAAACACCAATGAAGGAGTTACTTTAAGCTTTTTCTAAAATTGCCGGCGAGGCGGTAAAGGACAAATACCATATGATCTTACCTTTAACTGGAACATAATCAACAAAAGAAAAAAGCAAACAATATATAATCAGAGACATTGAAATTAAGAACAATCTGACAATAACCAGAAGGTAGAAGGGAGGGAACAGTGAGGAGAAGGGTTTTCAGGAGCTACTATAAAGGACACATGGACAAAAACCAGGAGGAGGGTGGAAGTGAGGCAGGGAGGTAGGTTTGGAGTGGGTGAGAAGGAACGGTGGGGAGACAATACAGATAACTGTAATTGAACAACAATAAAATAATTTAAATAAAATAAATAAGTTCAAAATAAAAATAAAATAAAATTGCAGGCCAATTTGTAAGAGAACTTTCATAGTAAACTGTTAGATTCTTCCCTTTTTCACTTTTTTAACTCAAAAACACTTGAGACATGGTAAACTGTTAGATTCTTTTCATTTTTCACTTTTTTAACCCCAAAAGACTTAGGGCATCTTACTCAAATTATACTGTAGGATAATTTGAGAATATCCTACCCAATATTAGCCAGTTCCTCTAACTACAGCAACATATCATGTAAATATTTCATTAATTATTTCTGATAATTACTTAAATAAAGAAATTATATCTTCCTCAAATGTTCCCTGGCCATTTTTGCTTTTTCAGAATCTCTCTTTAGCTGCTGCCTTGAGTACCCAGGCTGAGCTAACCAGGATGAAACAGTGACCAGTGTCTGTGGAAATATTGTTTGGAAAAAAAATGTATGCTTTGTCTATTCGTTGACTCTTAATTGTTAATTTTGTATAGTTTTATTTGGGAAAAAAAACACAAAGCAAAACAAACAAACAGAAATATCCTTCAAGAAGAGAGGAGCCTTGAATTACAAAATGAACTTTAATTAAAGATATATTTTTAAATAAAAGTATTAACATTTATCCAAAAATGAAAAACAATATATAACAAGGAATTCAATGGAGAGGTGATTAATATTTTTTCTTTTTTCAAATTACTTTATTGTTGTTCAGTTACAGTTGTCTGCATTTTCCCCCTCCCATGCCAGCCAAACCTTTCTCTCTCCCTTGGTGGAAGTGATTAATATTATTTGTGTTATTTTAATTACATCTTAACAGAAGTGCAGAAAATTTTATTATATAAAACCAACATACAAATGTCAACATTAAGTCTTAAATATGTCTAACATAAACAATCTAACATAAAAAAACAATCAAACAAACAAACAAACAAACAAACAAACAAACAAACAAAAAGCCTTCTTAGGCTACACAATAGGTTATCTATAGTGTCAACTCAAACTTAGCAAAACACAGAGTGAGTTGCCTATGGTATCTCAATAATAATTTTCTGGGGTTAAAGAACCAAAGATGATAATTGGAGATCATTTCTCTTTTAGGAGACTGATATCGCAGTGACCAAATGACTATATTCAATATTAACATGTACAAGAGAACAGTTTGAAGAGCTGATGTAACACAATCTTGTTTCATTGGAATGTTTAATATATGCTACTCAGCTACAGATTTGACAATTTTTTACTCCAATATTTCCTTATTTAAATTTTAATCCATTAAAAATAATAATCTATTGGGAAAACTGAGACTCTGGGTCATTGCACAGTGATGCATAGATACTTTAGGTCTCAGAGAAATATCCATGAAATACTTTCATGTCCTGCTTCCTTTATTCTACCAAATTTATTTCTCAGCTGCACTTATATAAGGCAGAGCACGCACCCATAAACTGAAAATATAGATTAAACTACTCAATCCATAAAATCACTTTTGTTGGATTGGCCTTTATAAAATTCAAGATGGCATCATCATTTTCAATGGAACTGATCAACAAAATAAATCCACAACTCACCTCTTTCACCTTGCAAAAGATATCCCAAATATATAATGACAATGGAAAAGCAATGAATCTTTGGATTCTGACTCTATAAGCCTCAGTATTTTCTTTTCTACCTCTGAAGGTCTATTGAAAGCTCTCAAAACAACTGCATTTATGAAATGACACTTCAAAAAATGTTTGATGTAAATAGCAGATGTGCAATCTAATACATTGTATTGTCATAATCTAAATTTAGTTGGCCATAATATTTTGTAAGATTTGTCTGAAAATATATTAAATTCTTAACCATGTGATACTCTATACAGAAATATTATATAATATACATATATTTGTGGGAAAATTATCTGATTAATTATTCAAATGAATTGTCCTATGTATCATTTCTCAATTACCATATTTTGCCATGTGTAATGCATATATTTTGTCCAGATTTTTTAGAGAAAATAAGAATGTGTATTATACATGGATAGTATTAATTCCATATCTATATAAATGTTTTAATTTATTTATGCTTATGCATTAAAAGCATAACTCTGGAAAGTAATGATGATATCTGGATACAAAATAATAGCCTGGAATATGATATCAGTTTTGTTTCTACATATAAGTAAATAAATAATTCAATTTAAAAATTAAAACAATTTTTTTTTCCTGAAAGTTTGGGCCAAATATGTGGGTGTGCATTTTATACGGGAGTATATTATACATGGCAAAATATGGTACCTTCAAAATGTTACATTTCAAGTATCTCAGACAGATTACTAACACATAAATTTTGATAACAATTAAAACTACATATTTGAGCATATCAAAGTGATGATGAAATGTGGGTAAGAAAATTTTTTAATAACTGTATTATATACTAAAAAGATGAATATTAATGGCCTTGTATAAGTGGTAGAGTCGAAGTGAAATCTAACTTGGAGATGAAATAAGCATGTTTGGTTAAGATTAACATATATCATAAATATGTAATTAATGAAAAAAATTAACTCAGTTTTGTGTGCCCATCATCATTGTGTTTGAATATAACTCACATTAACAGGAAATTGCAGAAGGGAAAACATGGAATTTCTCCTGGTAAGTACTTTACAATTCACCTTTGTCATAATATATGCAGAAATGCTTACGTTTATTTGCCTTTTAGTAATGATATCTACCTAATAAGTGTTCAGAAGGCACTGTTGGGATAGTGGACTATAAATATATGCCACATAACGGTGATCAGAACAGTGTTTGTATTTAAGGAGCTATACAATCTCAATATTTTAGAAAGATTGCCAGAGATGATCAACCAGAATACTGTTCTTACTATAGTGTTTGTATTAAAAATAAATAAAACAAATCTCTTTCATTTATTTCACCTCTTTCCATTTTTTAAAAAGTAAATAACTAGTGAGAGCACCTCTACTCATGGCTTTGCCAGATTTTATTTTGTATTTTTCATTCACTAAAATATATTTTTTAAAGTGGCAAGTGCAGTGTCATTCCTGGAAGATCTGCACATCAGACTTTATTTATACTGAAAGGGCATTATGTTTCATGTTTGGAAGTTTATTGTTTTGTTCTATCTCCAACAGTTAGTATCCAGAAAAAAAATGTCGCCCCACATTGATAAGAACATTTGATAAGCTTCAAAGTTAAATTTAGGTGCTCTTTGAGTAAAGTATGAAATTATATTTTCATTTTAGAAGTAAGCAATGGATGAACGGATCCATTTTAAAGTATGCAGCATGCAGGCGTGGTCTCCATTGTTTAGACTAATGAGGGGAGTGGGGAGGGAAAGGGCCTGACAAGGGATTTGATCACAGTAGAAACAGAGGCTGATACACCCTGAGAGTATGTTTGCTGCAGTTCAGCTGGCATCACATAGAAAATGGATGGTCATGAGTTCAATGGCTCGTGGTGACATTGTAATCTAATAGTTTTCAATGCAGTAGTCTTTCAGTATCTTTTAATTTGGGGGCTTTACATTTTATGTAAAAGAAATAAACATTTTATGTTAGTTTTAAATTGATTTTGTTTTGAATGCAACTTTACTCCCCACCAATATAACTTATTATTGTTATATAGCTAATTTTGCTATGCTATAATAGTGATTGGTTAATTATATACAGAAGGACTTTTTTAATAGTCTTACTAGCAGTCAATTATTAAGTAACATATTTTAATAAAGCTTTATTCAGGTTACACTGATATTAGAAACTAAAGTATATTGCACAATTTACAGATGTATAATAGAATTTAAACTAAAGTAACCAATCAAAGTTTCAACAAAACTCTAAATATAAGTTGAAAACATGGGGTAAGTCTGGTGAAACCCATGTGAAGGCTTCCTTGTGCTCTCTCCCTTCATGATGAGTCACACAGAGCATGCTTTTCTTCCAGACTTTAAAATACAGCAACATATGTACAGCAGCTTCACTCACAGACAGATTACAATGTTCTTCTTAATCTCCATACAGATGAGGACATAATGTGATTTCATTTTATATTTCTTTATGCTTAAGGTACTTTACTGTCTAGATCTAGAGATTAGAATACTTTATTTTATATTATTATTACCAGATGGGTATACAACTCATAAAGTTGTAAAAATGACAATTAATTAGTATGCTTTCTATGTATTAGAGATAAGTACCTGTAAAAAAAAAAGAAATAAATCAATACCTGGGTGTATGTAACTGTTCAAAAGTTATTTCTAATAACGTAAAAAAAAAATAAAAAAAAACACTTGGTCTCTGATTTTATCAAGCTTGTATCCTAAAGGAAAAGAGAAATAGAAAAAGCAGGAAGGAGAAAGAAGCAGAGGAGGAGGAGAAGTGGAAGGAGGAAAGAAATTGGATTATCTGATAGAGATCACACTGAGATGAGGAAGGGCTGTTTTCCTCTAGGCAGTTTTTTTTTTCACTGTGTAACTGCTGATTTTTGAAGCTGGAGTGTAACTCTCCCTGCATGTGGAAACTACACCAGAAAAGCCTATCACCAAGCATAGTATGGAATAGACACATCATAAATATATTGTGATTAAGTAAATGCAAGATGAAAAAAATTTAAGGTAATCACCTAAAAAGAACATGAGGAATAAATGAATGCATGTATTAACATGCTTTGTAAAATTGTAAATTCAATGCAGTTGAAAATTTTATTAGCAAGTATCGCAATTGGTAAAGTATTCACAAATATATTGCAAGTATTGCAAAATGTCCTTTGTTTTTAATGTAAAATATTTAATACCATTATAAGAAAATTTAAAGGTATTAAAAAAACATCACTTTTAAACCAGCAATTATTTTAAAAGATGAGAAAAATACCAAAAAGCTATAAAAAAAACAGATTCTATTTGGCCTCTGATCGTACTATTAAAAATTTATATTTTTAAATTTTGCCTGGTTAGCAGTATTTTTGTGGCTTCAGATCTGATAAATGACTTTTTCATTTAGTGACCCAGTATCTTTTAGTGTCCTTTCTGCCAAATCCCATTTTATTTCACCTTTGTTTACTCTTGTAACAATAACATCAGTCCTCAGTCATGGCCACCTGTATACTCCAAACTTACCAGTGGCTGAAGCCTGGGCTCCTTTCCATCCTTTTGCATCAGAAGAGCAGTAGATGGGATTCAGGCTGCACTAAGAAGGAAAATCATTTTCTGAAATCCTGTCCCATTCCACTGGTCTCCAGCTGATACTTGTTAGTCTCTCTTCCTTAACAATTGATGGTTTTCTTTTTCAATATTTGGGAGAAAATCTGCAATACAAATTTTGACAAGATTTCTAAATATTTTAAATTACTTCACTGGAGTATTTCTCTTTCAGTGATATTCCAAAATCTTAGCCACTCAAATTCTTAAAATCTAGAGATTTTAAAATGTACTAACTACTTAAAAAATGAATGCTTGGAACAACTAAGCAGTCTCAGTAAGATGTAAGATACAGTTCTTAAAAATGTATTTTCAGTCTTCTCTATATAACTACAGCTGGTCAGAGTGAATCTATAAGATTGCAACAATACTAATCAGAATTTCACTGACTGCTTTAAA
>PVKM010023399.1:0-21313 GCA_004027735.1 Carollia perspicillata | reverse complement strand
GATGACCTATTGATCCTGCATTGATTCAGTGTTCTTTATATTTCTGCCACCCTGGGCTTGATTTTCAGCAGTCTGTCCTCAGGCTACAGGAATTTACTGTCTCCTTTAAAGCTACCATGGAAGACCTCTGTCTTTCACATCACGTTTTAAGTCAGTTAAGTTAGTTGGATGGCACAAACCTATCATTTTATTTTTGCAAAGCTACCAGTGCCATCAAAAATCAGTCAACCCACACCACAATCCTTAAAATTACCACATCCTCATGCCAATCAAGTACTCCAGCCCCTCTATAGCCAAGCATTTCCTTTCACCTTTACCTCATTCCAACTAATAATGGGAAATTTTTAGTAAATGTACCTCACTGTAAAACATGTGTTATTATTACCTTATTAACTGTCAACAATGTAGTAGTCCCTGATATTTTCAGACTCGTATACAATCGACTGACATAATACTACCCTGAGAATTTACTTTTAAGGGCCATTCCTTTTATCAACTCTCTTAGGTTGAGTTTTCTTTAAAAATGGAAGTAAAACTATTCATGCACACACTGTATTGGAGAGTGTACTATCTTTTCAGGAATGAAAGGGGGAAAAGGAATGAGGCAAGAAAGGAATGCATGACTCAGCTGCCACCAACCTTGCCATGAACTGATTGCTCAGTATCCCAGATGTCTTCCAAAGGGCTCTATTGAATGGTTCATTTCCACACAGACCATAATGGGAGGCATGGGGAGAAAGATAATTTATCTGACTACTCCTTACCTTCCATTGGTTAAGTCATACTATAGTGAGTTAATTCCCTTGTACTTCCAGGTTGCAAATGTGCAAATGCCTAAGCAGGTTCCATGATATTTCAATCTTCAGAAGCAACAGGGAAGCTTCAGCCAGACCCAAAAGGCATGCAATAATTCCAGCAAAAACATGGTGCTGTGTTTTACCAAGCACCATGTGTGTGATGTCAGGAATATGAGAGACTGGGAGCACCCTCTGCAGCAAGCCCTGCAGCTTGGGACAAATGGGAATAGCAGCAACAGGAGCAACTTGGCTCTGCAACCTCAAGAACAGCACAAGCAACTCCTAGGACCTTCTGGCTGCCTGACCAGATAGTCATCAGGGCAAGAGCACAGATCCAAGCTGAACAAACTCAATTTGGTACAGTGAGGGAACAGTTAAGGAGTCTGAGAATGAAAGATCCAGAGAGATATTGGAGAAAAGCAAGAGTATATCTTGGAGGAGAAGTGACAAAGTATTACAAGGTGAAGAGAGTGACCAGTTGTTTCAAAGGCTGCCAATAGGGCAATGAATGGAATATCAACAAGTGGAGATGGCAATAGAGAGTTAATACATTGGAACTTTGAAAAAAGCTATTTCAGCAGAGTGATGAAGGACAAAAACCTGATTGGTGTAAACACGAGAGAATATCAGGGGAACAACTAGTGGACACGAGTTTTGTTGTAAGTGAGCAGAAAAACAGGATAGCAGGAGGAGGAGGATCAGGACTGAAAGATCAGTTGGAGGCTCTGTCTCTGACTGGCTGTGCGCACCACTCCTTCTCCTTCATGGGTTGAAGATGAAGCTGGTGCTAATTACAGAGTATGATCCGGCCTGAAGGCAAGGGGATGGACTAGATGTCACCATTTGTCTCTGATTACATTTGATGTTGTATATGTTAGTATCTTCACTCTTACAGTACTGGTTGGATTATATATTAGGAATCTGCTATTTCCTAATTCTAGCCACAATAAATCAAGCCATTTGGAGGTATGATTGTGTGTGTTACACTACTGAGGTGCAAAGATGACCAAAGCAGTGCCCTCTAGATACAAAAGGCTTAAGTAGGCATTGCTGCAAATCTACTTTCACTGAAATGTACTTTCAGAAGAGGGTTCACTTCTTCTGAAAAATTTCAAGAAGACAATACCAACAAAAAAAGGGACCTGTAAAACCATAGTCATCACCTCCAAAATTTTCCTCCTGCCTTTTTAGTATTAGTGTGTGTGTGTGTGTGTGTGTGTGTGTGTGTGTGTGTGAGAGAGAGAGAGAGAGAGAGAGAGAAGGACACAACACAAGGTTTGCATCTTAGCAAAATTTTTATTATAAAATACATATTTTTTACTATTTTTACTATAGGCACTATGTAATAGAATAGCTCTTCTCTCCAAAGTCATCGAGTTTTATACATTGGGTGTGTACAGTTTTTTGTATGTCAATCATATCTCATGATTTTTTTTAAATAAAGGATCATTTTAAAAACTATCCTGGGGGAGAAAGAAAAATAATAATAAATACCTGAAAGGTGAGAGCTATTAATGCTGCAGGAATTCCTTTCATTGTCTTGTGCATATGAATGGCTCACTCATCAAGTGCTAAGTATTGACATCAGAATAAATATGTGAATATTAATATTTACATCTTTACAGATCCTTCCTGACAGAGTTGACAGTTTTAGAAATACAGAAACTCAGTCTACCCTTGGTGAGATGTTTTCTTAAAAGGCAAAGTCAAGAAATCTGCCACTACATATGCACTTTTGCCTCGTATAGACTCGAACAACCTCGGAATGTGGATCTAACCATAATTCAAACACTTGATCACCAGAAGATATAAACTCTCAGTGCTCTAATCATAATAGAAACATTGCTTATTTATTCACTGAATAGCCTTTCAAGTCTTTATACATCAAGGTTTGAGGAGTACCTGGAATCAGACTGGAATTTGAAAACCATTACATTTCAGATGTTTGAAAATTGCTGCTATTTTTTCTTGGCACAGTTCTCAAAACAGAACAAAACAACAGAAACTAGCAGCATTTCTTAATCCGAGGATAAGAGCGAGACTACTCCCCAGCGAGGCCCACTACATGACAGTGAGGTCCAGCAAGGCAGTCAGTGCTCTTCTTTGCGAGTCCCCTCTCCCTTTCATGCTCGTTCCTCCTTCAGACATGCCATTGACCTCCATTTCTCCCCTACCTCCCTCAAATTATCCTCTTACACTGCCCATGCAAAGAGATGGAAAGAATTCAGAAGGATATCTCTTAAATGGTCATTTTCCTTATGTTGTTCTAATCTACAAACATTTACAACATGGATAATTTTGCATTAATCATAATTTTACATTACTCTGAGTAAATTCATAGCAATTGCACATTAAGTCAAACTCTGTAGACTTCCTTCTCCTCCTCCATAAAAGGCAAAAATAGCTCTTTATGGAGGGTTATTGGGAAATTATTTGCCCATGATCAATCCAAGAACAATGTAGATTGATCTGCTTGGGAAGACTTGGCTTTGAAGAATTTGAGACATACATTCTGGTTTCTGTAAGCCTTTTCTCCATCCTCCATCTCCTCCTCCTCTTGTCTAAAACCATCCCCCACCAATTCTTTGAAAGCTAGCAGTCAGGACTAGCATAAGAATCTGCACAAACTTTTTACTTGATATAAAACTGTGTGAGATTAGTTAAACCACTCATTGTCCAGTCACTAAGGACTCCATCCAGCTCTAGGGTATCACAGATTTAGAGCACGTGCTCCAATTAACTGAGGACTATACTTGTATATCTTTTATACGAGATTCAGACCACCTCTTTAGAACATAGAGACCTATAGAGGCTAATTATGGATTAATAAGCCAAGGGGTTATTGAGCAGTGTGATCTTGCACAAAAATTCTCCATTTGCAACAAACCAACCGGCATTTGCCATTTCCCTCCAAAAATCAGAGCTACCTGATATTAATACCTAATACAAAGCTACCTAATACATAATGATAATAACAATAAATGCTCTCATCTGTTGAGCTCAATAAAAATTATACAATTAATCGTAGTTACCATTTGCCAGGAGTTTAGTCTTTCCTTTTTCATTCATTTATTTTTATATATAAAGGGCTTACAATATTCCAGGCCATGTGCAAAGTGCTAAGGTTAAACAAGTCAGAAAAAGCAATGCCTTCGTGGTGCCTGTAGTGAATAAGAAAGACGGGATTGATCTAATAACTGCCCACACACACCTGAAACTTGTTCTCTGCTGCTGGATTCAGTGTTCTACGTTCATCATGTAGCTGAATCTTTACAACATCTCTGCGAGGTAGGTATTATTCCCACTTTATAAAGTTGAGGGAATGGAGGTTCAGAGAAGATGAAATAACTAAGGTCACACAGCTGGTATAGGCCAGAGGTCCGATTTTGCTTATCTCAGTTTGTCTACACGAGTCAGTGACAGTCTGATTAACCTAAAGATTAAGAGAAGGAGCTTTAGATTCATGCACAGGACTTTTTTTTTAAACTAATGACAAAATCTAAAAGCCACTGGATATCATACCCTGATCATCTTTTAACTGGCTGAACTGGTAGCAAAGCTTTTTGGAGATCATCTCAGGACTTTCCCTTGAGTTAGACTTAGGTACTAGTTACTGGGTCTGTGGGGCAGAGAAAGGGCATTATGGGAAGTGCTGGGGTGCCTGCACCCTGGAGGTGAAGTTGTAGAAACATAGACCCCAGATCCTTTCCCCTTGACCTCTTGCCATCAGTGCAGCCATGGAATGACTTACAGTAAGATGGTGGGGGTTATGGGTGGGAGAAGGCTCCAAGTTCAGAGCTGCTCTTGAGAAAAGGCAAAAGCAACAAAGCCAAAGGACCCCCACAAACATGTACTTGGTGTCTAATATCCAAGCTTAATTCTACTAACACTCTGAAGAAGAATGGCCAGCCTCAGGGCCTATCTATATTCAGTTTGTTTGTTTGTTTGTTTGTTTGTTTGTTTGTTTTTAGCTGCCCAAGACTACTTGTGGTCCTGAATATCATCATGTTCCTCAGTGAGATGTACATGCTGGCTCCCTGATCAGAACGTTTTTGCTGCTGAAGTGATGCATGAAGTGGATGGAGGGACCTAGATAAGACAGTCGTTTGTTTCAGTCCAAGCTTTATGGCCCTGAGGCGGAAACGTTGCATAATGCATGCTGTCTTTTCTAATAACCTCCTTTTCAGAGTGGCTGGTCAAATCAGATTTACTGAAACCTTTGGCTACTATTAGACCTAATATTCTAAAATGGTAACTCTGAACTCATCACTTGTTGTCCTTGTTTCTTGGGCCCCATGGGCAGGATCTGTGACCTTCAGACCACAGAGTTACTGATAGACATGGAGGTCTGAGTTCTTGGAATCCATGCTACAGTGGGTAATGTACATACATCTACAGGGAAAATAATCTATTAGGGATATTGCCAGGAACATCCCTATTCCAATTCTTCAAGAAATGTTACAGTTTTTTTAGGACTGAGCATGCCAAGAGCAATGCTAGTGATGAAGTGAGACACGCTTCAGTTTCTGGGTAAAATTTCCCCTAGAAATTTGGAAGTAGCTTCAGAAAATGATTCACAAAAAAACTTAATTCCTCTCTGAGCTGAACCCTTAGAAATAGATTTTTTGACCATATAAATCACACCTTGTCCCCAAAATCTCTGATCCAACCACACCTCATTCCACTGCAGTTTACCAGCTGCCCGCTATCCCCACAGACCTCAGACACTCAGATCTCCCAGGCCTCTTCCTCCCTGGGCGTCAGCTATCAAGAATTTTTCCCTCTTTATCTTCTCTACTCATTTATTTAAAAATATATGTTGAGCACCTAGTTTATGGTACATGTCATTCATTCTTGGAGCTGGGGATATAGCAGTGAACAAAATAGTTCCTGAATCCTGGGCCTCGTGGAGCTTACATCCTAGCACATAACCTGTGTTGGAAGTGAATGGCTCTTCCACCCTTACCACTGATGCTTGAGAAACCAGCTTTGTCCAGAGTTATACTGAACAGTTTTCCCAGTCTTGACAGTACCAAACTTTCTCTCTAGCTCAAAATAGAGACACAGGGAGGCAGGTTGGGGGACTGGGTAAAAAAAGTGAAGGGGTTGAGAAGTACAGATTAGCAGTTACAAAGTAGCAAAGGATATAAAGTACAGCACAAGGAACATAGTCAGTAATATTATAATAACTATGTATGATGCCAGGTGGGTGCTGGAACTATCAGGGGGAACACTATGTAAAGTGTATGATTATCTAACCACCATGCTGTACTCCTGAAACTAATACAAAAATACTATTGAATGTAAACTGTAATTGAAAAAAAGAATAAATAAAGGCACACATGAAGAGCACCAGGAGAAAACTACCATTTCAAATAAATACTAGATGAATTCTGCACATACTGTGCGGCTCTATGAGTTTCCAACCACCCACTCCCCTCTTCTGCTTCTTGGTATGTGAGCTGGTTTATATTAAATTTGGAAAAATACAGCCAGTGTTAAGGTGAATATAGCCTATTTACACATAACATTCTTACTTATACATAATAAGAATATTATTCTTCCTTAGGCTTAGAAATGAAATGGGGGGGGAGTTCAGGGGTGGGGGGCAGAGAGAGGTACCTTCACAAAAAGATATGTACACACATCCTCCCAGTTAGTGTGCTTAAGTCCCCTTGGCAAGGAGAAATTACAATATATGTGAGTCTGAAATAGTTCAGCTCTAATCAGATAGAGCAATAAGAAGATTACCAAGGCTATACTTTGATATACTTTCCAGTGGTCTCAGTCCCCAAAAGCATAATTGTAGGATCTGATGGTGCCACCCACACAAAGGACACAACAGAGCTGAATTATTTAAAAACATTAATCATTTAAAAACAAAAAATCATTTTAACCCTCCCCAAATTAACTGTTCCTAACTAATTCTCCCTCACCCCAAGACCTGGGTTGACCCACAGGGTCGTGTGTCCCTAGGCTCTTCCGCTGTTCTAGGAAGCATCACCCCTTTTCTCCTGAAAGCGCTTTAGGACGCCCTGACGGATCTGTTTAGACTTGACGCAATAAACAATGGGGTTCATGAAGGGTGGGACCAAAAAGTGCAGGTTGGCCATGAGCACTGCCAGAGCAGGGTAGCTGTGCTTCTCTACTCGGTGCAACACAGACAGCCCCAGTTTGGGCAAATAAAAGATGAGAACAATGCAGAGGTGTGAAACACACGTGTTGAGGGCCTTGAGCCGCTCCCCAGGTGATGCGATGCCCAGCACAGTCCGCAGGATCAGGGCGTAGGAGAGCACAATGAGGGAGGAGTCAAGGCCCAATGAGAGGAGGATGGAGACCAGGCCAAACAAGCTGTTAATCTTGGTGTCAGAGCAGGCAAGTCCCACAAGATCGCAGTGCAGGCAGTAGCAGTGAGAGAGTACACTGATCTGGGGAAAGAGCAGACGCCGCAGAAGGATGGGTCCTGGGAGGTTGAGCAGGACAGCCCTCATCAAGATGGCAGCTCCCACTTTGGCCATGGCTGAGTGGGTAAGAATTGTGCCATAGTGCAGAGGGTCCCGGATGGCAACAAAACGATCAAAGGCCATGGCCAGCAGTACACCAGATTCCACATAGGTAAAGGCATGGATGAAGAACATCTGTGCTGCACAGAGATCAAAGGGCAGCTCACGAGCACCCAGCCAGAAGAGTCGCACCATAGTTGGGAAGGTGCAGGCACAAAGGCCCAGGTCAGAGGCTGCCAACATGGATAGGAAGATGTACATGGGTTCATGTAAGGCTGGGTCTGTGCGTATCAGGAAGAGGATGATACTGTTACCCAGGATGGAAAACACACAGATGAGGTTGATAGGGATGGAAACCCAATGATGAGAAGCTTCCAGGCCTGGAAAGCCAGTGAGAAGGAAGGTAGAATGACCCAAAGTGCTGGTGTTGCAGGAGAACATAGTGATTCCAGGAAGGTGTTGTCCACCCTACGAGTAAGAGGCATTCGTTCATTTGATCATCACTTGTAAAGTCCCTAAGTGTGGGCTGCAAAGGAAGAGCTTCCCCACAATCATTTCTTTTCTTTTTTTTTTATAATTCCACAATCATTTCTTAGGCCATGACAGAAACCTCATTTCTTTTAGGAGATTCATTCCCCTCCATTTCCTGACTAATTTAATATTCTCTTTCAATAAGTAACATTGAAACAATTTGATGACTTGATCTCTGCTTATTGCATTAGCTTCTCAGTACTCGTCTTCTTATTAGCCTAAACGACCCCTTTTTTTCATTTAAGCAATATCCAAAAGCCTATCTTCAAAGTGTATTCTCAGATGAGATAATGAAAAAGAAAGGAGAATAATTTTCTGCTAAAATTTAGGATGCTGTTAGGAACAAGCAATATAGATTCCACTTCTATTTATTCTTAGAGGCAAATTTTCCACAGTCTGACATACATGTTAACAAATACACCAGAAAGGCCACACTCAAACAAATGGCACATTTTCAAAACTATCCTCTGTGGAGGCTGGTTGGTTTTCACTCTGATGCTGTTATGCAACCAACACTTTATTTATTTTCTGGACATTTGGGGGCCAAAAACAAGCTCTTTGAATGTGTTCGATGGCCAGAGTTTCTTTCCTGTGAGAATGTGTTGGCTTAGAAAAAGTATTCAAGAGTTCTTCAAAGTTAAGTCTGGTAAATCTAGATGCATTCATTTTTGTTAAACTCTTTCTTCCTCAACCCCACCCCAATCTTATTGGCTGCTTAGAGCTTTCACATTTTCTTCTGATTCTGCCTTTGAGACAGCCCTGTGGGCATAGACTCAGTTTGGAAGCACTTTTGTCTTAAATACCTCCTTTTCATCTCTCTTACCATAAAAGATGTTGTGATAGTCCCACGTACTTTGAAGTTCTCCTCAGTTGTGGACAGAGGGGTGAGGTTGACAGGTCTGGAGGAAACCACCTAAAAAGTCAGGCAAAGGAGCAAGAGCTCCAGAAGCCCGGGGTTAGCAATGTTAAGCAAGGAGCCCAGATGTAGTGTGTAAACTCATCTGCCTCCGTGACGTCACCTGGCAGAGTCAGCCTGCACACTCTCCCCAAGTTCTCTCCTCGGCAACAGGACTGCATCTCCATTTGTCTACCAAGGATTTGCATTGAAAATTGAATGGCCTGCAGGACCACAAACTGTAATTCCCCTATTTTCTCCCCAAGGTTCACCCTCCAATACCTGCCAGGTTTTGAACCCTTTCTTGTTATCCATGAAATCTCCAAGAAAAAAAAAAAAGACACAAAAACCTAGTATCTTTTTTCACTCTGTAACATATTCCCCAAAATAACTGTATTTGAAATCTCCCCTCCTCTCAGGTTCCAGTGAAGCTAACCCAGCCAAAATCATCATTATTCCCCTAGATATTGTTCACAGCCACCTAACTGCCCTACTTTAGTCATTTTTGTCCTTCTTTGTGTATCCTAATCCATTGCCAAATTCTCATTAGAACCATGATCAGAATACTTGAGAAAAGACAAAGGTGGACATTTAAATGAACACATGCATAGGGAGGAAACACAGCGATCAGATTTGTTTCAGGAAGATGTCTCCTACCACAACTTGGTTTAATGACTCTCACCAGTCCCTGTGATGCCACAGGACCAGGTCTAAGTGAGATCATTATACCAGGTCCATAAGGGGAAGGACCTTGTCCATCTTACAATTCTAACCCACTCAGTTGCCTCTCTCCTAAGCATTATATACACTATTCATAAGACATTCTTCTACTCTCTGAATTTACCACATTTGATAATTCTTAAAATATCTTTCTTGTTTAAATATAAAATATACATAGAAAAGCCTACATATTGTAAGTGTAAAGCTTGAAGAATTTCCTCAAGGTAAGCACACCCATGTAACAAGCACCCAGATCAAGAAACAAAATATTTTCAGGCCCCAGGATCCTCCCATGACCCCTTCCAATTACCCCATCTTCTCAGTGATAACCATCATGCTCACTTCTAATACCATAGGTTAATTTTGCTCATTAGAATCATGTAAAATATACTCTTACCTATCTGCCTTCCTTCATTCAACTTTATGTCTGTTTGTTCAAGAAATGAACATATGATTTAATTGTTCTGCAAGCACTACCTAACTAAACTGATTTTCTGTTATGTGTCAAGCACTGTGCTAGAAAATGACATACAACAAAGAAAACTCACATAAACCAGGAATACCCTGTGCTTGTTTGTTCCAATACACATGTGTATGATTCCACCACTCAGGATCTGATGCTGATCACTGATGATAAGAATAGCTCCTATCACTTATCGACCATGTGCCAGATTCTGAGTAGGAATGATCACTTACCTACACTCTTCACAGTAAGAAGCTGAGTCTCAGGTTGAATAATGTGCTACAAGCCTAATATCTGGTAAGTGAATGATCCTGATCTCAGCTCAGCACTGATTCTCAAGGCCATGTGCTAGCAAACAGCATATAAAACTTTTCCCAAACTGTCAGTCAAGACATGGACTATCTGATAGGCCAGAGCTCAAATAGAAAGTCTTTTTCTCTGGGCACAGTTAGTCCATACACAAACAACAGCTCGGGGCCCGCCCAGGAGCACTGACTGTCGTTCCACATAGCGTGTAGCATTTCGTACAAAGCTTCTGAAATGACAAATACGTGCCACAATCCCACCTGAATAAACACCTTCTCCGCCAGCTGGCCACTTGGACATTCCCTATCTCCATGGTTGTTAGAGATCCCTACGTCACCGTGCTGGAGTTAAGTCCACTTTCTGTATCTTTTTTTAACTCTTTTCCATGTCCTTTGCTTTCTGACACTTCTTCAGGGTCCTAAGTTTATTTTCTCATAAAATAATAAGAAGAAGCATAAATTAACATATTTGTCTTGTATAAATGCTGTCTGCATATATTGCTTACTTAATACACTAACCTTGTAAAATGTTTTCATTTTATGATAAGAAAATCAGGGTTCATGGAGTCAAGTAACTTTTCCAAGGTCAGAAAACTAAGTGGCAGATCTGGGATTTAAATTCAAGCTGGCCCAAAGACAAAGGCTATTTGCTTAACTGCTTCATATAAGAAACAGTGATTCTGGCCCTTTGTGGCTCTTAGATCCTTTGCTATCATGATTATTTGAAGGCCATTTTTTCTTTCCTCTTTCTCCAACCTTGTGTCCCTATGAAGCAGATGCAAAGGTTTGAGACCAGAGTGAGGTCACCACCTGAACGGAGTAGTCCTCGGGTCAATCCAGCCAGGCCTCCACCTTCGTCACTCTGTTTTTCTAACTTTTCTACATAGGTTGTAACTCATCCTCCAGATACAATGGCCCAGTTACCTTCCACAGCTCACCTGCACCCAATACCCAGGACTGCTGCAGCATCTGATACAAGGGAGACTGCATCTACCCCCTGCTAGTCTATTGCTACAGGGATGACAAGGAGTTCACCAAAACCTTGTGTTTTTGTAATATGAAAAAGGGGGTTGCAATAATACTGACCTCACAGAATAGTATGAACATGGGAAAGTCTATAAACTCTTTAGCACATAGTAGACATTTATGAAAATGTAATAATAAGCAGAGACACCTAGGATTTTACATCCATCGTCTCCTGAAGTCTCCTTCCTTCCCAAGCTTGTGAGTGGCATCAACTCCTTTCTATAGATGAGGAAATAGAGTCTGAGAGGTGTGGAAGCCTGTCAATGGCCACATTAAAAGCAAGTATAAGAGACCAGCTTCACCTGGTGGGATAGCTCAGTTGGTTGGAGCATCGTTCCAATATGCCAAGGTTGCAGGTTCAATCCCCAGTCAGGGCACATACAGGAATCAATAAATAAGTGGAACAACAAATTGATGTTTCTCTTTTCTCTCTCCCTTCTCCTCTCTCTCTAAAACAAACACACACAAAAAAAAAACAAAAACAAAAAAGACCAGCTCCAAGTACAGTCCATTTGACTCCAAAGCTCATGTGCATGTTCATTCCTCAGCAATCTCATACCTAAAATCTTTAGTAATAATACATGTCATTTGATATCAGTATAAAGATTAAAGGAGAATGCAGGCAAAGCACTTAGGACAACTCTGGCATATAATAAGCACTTAATAAATATTAGCTGGTACTATTTTTTGAGTATTTACTACTTTATGAGGTGGCTACAGTTACCATTTGCATTTTTCATATGGAAAAACAAAGGTACCAAGCAGTTGGATAACTTGCTTAAGATCATGAAATAAGAAAGTAGAGGAGCCAGAGTTCAAATCGAAGCAGTCTGACTCGAGTCCACATTCTTCAGCCCTGTGTTATGTTGCTGGTTTCTCCTAGCTATCATGATTATTGATGTTGTTAATGCTGCAAATTTTCATCCCCAAAGAAGATGAAATACAATGACAGATTTATGCAACCTCATCTACCACCTCTGCCTCCTCCCTGACCGTTCTACATATCAATCCTTGAACTTCCCCATAGAAATCTTCTAAGATTATAAGAGATCCATGTGTTTATTGACCAACCCTCTGCTGCACAGTACTTGAATTTAATTTATAGACTCTTGACTTAAGAAAAACTTTCTCCTGTCCTAGCCGGTGTGGCTCAATTGGTTGGAGCATTAGCCTGTGGACCAACAGCTCACAGGTTCAATGCCCAGTCAGGGCATATGGCTAGGTTGCCGTTCAGTCTCCAGCAGGGGGAAAGAGGCAAGCAACTGATCAATGTTTCTTTCTCACATCGATGTTTCTCTCTCTCCCTCCCTCCCCCACTCCCTAGTCAATAACTGTGTCCTCAGGTAAGGATAAAAAATAAGAAAAAGAACTTTCTTAAAAGAAATAATCTCCCAAGAGAGAAATGAGAAAGAAATAGAGAAGGAGGGAGAGAGAGAGAACAACAGAGACAATCAGTGCAGAACAAACTCTTCTAAGGGTGTGGGAAAAATTAAACTACACTCTCTGCTCCTCTACCATCTTATTCATCCAGGTTCCAGAAGACTGTGAATATAGTGCAAAACCTGTGTATTTCTATAATCAGGGAAGTCTGTCCCCAAATGGTTCAAGACCATGAACCAGCTGAGAAAAGGTTAGAGACCCTTCTCCCACAAGAAGATTTCCATGACAACCAAGAATCAGTCTCCAGCACTCAAGAGGATGTTAAGCTATAATAAGCCTCTGGATTTGCCAGCTGAGTCCTGGGACTGAAGAAGCCCCAGGTCTGGAGCCAAGAGCGAAATTACACAGAAATAGGCCCTGGCACAGTAGCCTTAGCCTAGCAAAGACTGTCAAGAGCTGGGGACCCAAGTTCTCCCCAAATCCATAATGCTGTTATGCACCAGCCAACATTAGCTCTAACACTGCTCTGCTCAGAAATAAGCTTAGCATAAATCTACCTGTGCCAGACCCCTACAATTTGTCAGTCACCATCTGCAGAGTCTCCAGCTAGCCTAGAAACAACCCTGACCCTTTTTACTTCCAGCTGTTTTCTTAGTGTTCAAAGCTTTTATTATGTTCTAGGGATGAATGGGGGATGTGTGGAAAGGTGTTTGGTGCTGCCCAGACACAGAAACACTGATGTACACTACTGATGCACGGCCTCAGTGTTCGGTCTCCAGACCACAGGCCCAGCCTTGACCCTCTAGTTTCAGCACTCACCATAGCTCCAGAGCTGTTGTCTCCTCACATCTAGTCCTCTGTTTATGAAAAGCATCCCTTGCTGTGTCAATAAAGACCAGAACTTTATAATCCTCCTGGTTGAGGTAGAAAAATAAAAGGTCTGCTGGGATCTGAGTGCAAATCCAAGAGATTTTCAGAATTCAATTTGCTGCATCCCCTGAGGGCTGAGCCAGGCAGATATGGGACTTGGAAGGAAGCTTCAGGCAATAAGTACATCCTGATAACTTTCCACAGAATTATCAGAAGAATACTCAAGTGCCCTGTACTGAGCACCTGCTCTTCCCAAAGAGTCAGCCCCATGAATTGCCTGGTGACTGATGGAGGCAAGTGGGGACCAAGAAGATGGTTAGTGACTAGGACACACTCTGTCCTTCTGAAGCAACAGAGGCAGTGAGGCATTTTCATTTCTCAAAAGAATGAGTCAAAGCTCTTTCCAAATTCTACCAAAGAGAAATCAAGCAAAGTAGCCAAAGAGCTGCATATGAATGGTTTAAACGTGGGAAGCATGTCAGAGAGAAGTTCTTTAACTTCATGCCTATACCTAGGTGATGAAGGTGGTTGAAAATAAACCTATAATGATAAGTAATATTTCTGTTTCTCCTAGTATTAAGCCTTGGAGATCATGCATCAGCATGATGACATAGGAAAGCTGAGATCTATTTCTAGATCTGTCACTTATCAACTGTGATAATAAGCAAATTACTTGAACTCTTTGAGCCTTTATGCTTCACTTGTAAACTGAGAATAATGGTTATTTCATGAGATCATTGTTAGAATTATATTAGAATATAAAAGCACTCAGAAAAGGATTTGAAACATCATAGAATCTGCATATAGACTCCCTCTCTACTCCAATAGGAGACTGAGAATAGGCTTCAGTCATCGGTCTGGACTCCTCTACTTTGCCCATCCACACGCCATGTTTCCCCACCACCCATAGTCAGAGTTTGGGGTTTGTTGAATAAACGTTTAATTTGGGGATAATTTTAGATTTACAGAACAATTACAAAGATACTATAAAAAGTTTCTGTATATCCTTCAGACAATTTCTTTAATGTTAACATAAACATGGTACATTTGTTGAAACTAAGGAATTACTAATAGTACATTACTACTAACTACAGTCCAGATTTTATTTGTATTTCACCAGTTTTTCTACTAGTGTCTATTTTCCGATCCAGGAGCCAATGCAGGGCACCTCACCATGTCTGCTTAGTCTATTCTGGTTTGTGACAGTTTCTCAGTCTTCCCTTGGTTTTTACAGCCTTGTGAGTCTTGAAAAATGTTAAGCAGCTTTTAATTCACCAATTTCAGCCATACCTCTTCCTTTTTTCTGCAGCATGGAGAGAAGGACAATACAGAGGCAACAGGCTACACTGTGGGACGTCCTGAGTCTTTGTTCTACTCCAGGTCCCAGTGTGTCCTGCAGAACAGAGACAGCACATCTGACAATTCTGGCTTCTTGACCCCATTAGCAGCAGTTCCTGAGGTTTTCCAAGTAGTTCTTCCAACCAAGAGACCAATCGTTGTCCTCCATGGGCTGCACCCCAATATAAGCCTTCTCAGACCTATCGCACAACACTTTTCACTGAAATTTTAGAAATTTTGCAGGTTCTTATCACGACCCAAACATTAAAGTTAAAGAGATAATTTTAATGGATTTCTGTGTTTTGTTGAAATACAGACATCTCTTTGATGAAATCTTTTCTTTGGCTTTTCTAGTGCCTAGTTCTGGATGCTTTCTTTGCCTTGAAAATAACAACTATGGCTCATGGCAGGTTGTCTCTCAAGTATGGGATGGGAGAAAAAAATGATCAATGGAAGTAGAAGGATGAAACCAAAAACCAGCTCTATTTGTTCATGAGACTGCTCCCAATTCAACTCATTCAAAAATCTACATTATCCACTAGTTTTTTTTTTTTTTTTAAGTTTTATTTATTTATTTATTTTTAGAGAGGGGAAGAAAGGGAGGAAAGAGAAACATCAGTGTGTGGTTGCCTTTCACACGCCCCCTACTGGGGACCTGGCCTGCAACCCAGCCATGTGCCCTGACTGGAAATCCAACCCACAACCCTTTCGTTCGCAGGCCGGCACTCAATCCACTGAGTCACACCAGCCAGAGCCAATAGGCTTTAAAATGTTTTTAAAAACTGAGATTCTTTTATTTACTGTGCTTTATCTAAAGATTAAATCAGACAGCAATCTTATCCTCTCGTAGTTTATGCCTCTAAAAGATAGTTTCCTTCCCATCCCCCAACATAGGACTCAGCCCTGTTTGGAGGATGTAGTAAAGAAGGGAGAAGCCCTTTCACCAAAGTAAGCGAACTTTGTTCTAATAAATTGGAATTTGCATCTATCCCCTGGCTTCTCCAAGCTTCTTAAACTACTGAAAAAATAAACAAAGGATGTGGTTTCTATACTGGCTGGAATGACTTTTCCCTATTACCAAGGAGAACATGGGTTGCTGGCACAGCATAGGGTCAAGGAGACTATGACTAAAACCCAAAATATAGCCCTGGCTGGCGTAGCTCAGTGGATTGAGCACAGGCCTGTGAAGCAAAGGGTCACTGGTTCGGTTCCCAGTCAGGGCACATGCCTGGGTTGCAGGCCGGGTCCCTGGTGGGGGACACATGAGAGGCAACCACACATTGATGTTTCTCTCCCACTCTTTCTCCTTCCCTTCCCCTCTCTCTAAAAATAAATAAATAAATATTTAAAAAAAAAATAAAATAAAACCCAAAATATACACTAGAGCAGGGATGTCCAACCTTTTGGCATCTCTGATCCACAGTGGAAAAAGAAGAGTTGTCTTGGGCCACACACTAAATACACAAACACTAATGAAAACTGATGAGCAAAACCAAGGTCCATGCATAATCTTCATGATATCCACAACCACATATAAACAAAAAAGTCCTCACATAATAACCCTAATGATGCAGCAGGCCCTCCAATAATCTTTTAAAATTGTAGAGCAGGTCCTAAGTTTGTGATCACTAGTATAGAAAATGTACATACCTAAGTAATAAAACATCATTGATTTTTTAAAATATTTTTATCATAAAAGTAAAAGAAAAGAAGGCAACAAAAACTAGTTGGATGTTTGGCATTGTATCTGAGAAAGTAGTGCATCGATACCTGGTTTGATAGAAGTAGTTGCAATTCTCAGTGAGTTCTCAAGGTGCTCATCAGATATCTGGGTTCTAATTTTACTCTTAATGTGTTTCATTCTTGAAAATAGTTGCTCCCAAATGTAGGTACTGCCAAATAGTGATGAAATAAATAAGGCATGATCGTGAGGCAAGGGATATTTGTCTCTGGGAAGATAGGACCTATAAAAGTCCAGTAAGGGGACATGATCAAATTTTTCTTTAAGTTGAATGTCAGATTGCCACTCTATGCATTCCATTTGAAAATTGGCAGGTAACATATTTATGTCAACTGAAAATGGAGTCACATATAGAACAAAATATTGATTATTTTCCCGGAAACCTTGAAATCTGTTTTCAAGTTCATTTATCAAATTGAAGAATAAGGCTGCATATTTTTTGCTGTTCAGGGGACTGTGTTTAGCCAAGGTGTCAAAATGCATAAAACTGTTTGCCTTAATTTGAGCTTGCTATAATTTCAAGTTCACTTGGAACACTGTTATGGTTTGAAACATGGTATTGATAAGTTGGTTTTCACCTTGAAAATGCATGTTTAAATGAGTGGTTAAATCCACTAAAAAGACTAAATCTGTAAGCCAGTTCTCATCATCAAGTTCCGGCACAAATTTGTTTTTGGATACCATAAACGACCTGATAACATGTCGGAAATCAAAAAACCTTTTCGACATTTGGCCTCAACTTAGCCATCTTACTTCCAAAAGTAAATTATGTCACCACAATCAGCATCATTGCTTTTAAGGAATTCCTGGAACTGGCGATGATTCAATCCTTTGGCACTTATGAAATTCACAGTCTTGATGATGATTTACATAATGTTATCCACTTTTAAAGTTTTTGTGGATAAATTTTTTTGATGTACTGTGCAATGATATTTTATCAAATGTGAGTTTTATGTGGCAATTGCATCATCTATTAATTTTACAAGTCCCTCTCTTTTTCCTGCCATCGCCGGGGCATCATCAGTAACTCTAACAGATACGGTGATGGCCAAAGAAAATCTCTTTAACGTATTTTTTACTGCTTCATATAAATCTCTTGATTTAGTTGTGTCTTTTAATGGCACTAAAAAGCCATTTCTTTAGTGACATTATATTAGTCATCAATACCCCTAATAAAAATTGAGCTATATCTGTAGCATCAGTGCTATCATCCATTGCCAACGAACAAAATTTTAAATTAGCAGCTTTACTCTCCAAATTTCTTTCCATAAATTTTCCAGTTGCTTCAACTCACCTGGTAAAACAAACTGATTTTAGAAAAATTCCTCTTTTTTTCAGGGCAAATTATATCTGCCATGCTTTCTATATATTGTTTAATAAACTCACATCAGTAAATGGTTTTGATTTGTTTTGCTATTAAATATGCTACTACATAACTAGCTTTTACAGTGGAATCCATCTGAATTATAACTTTTTGAAAAATTTTTTGTTGAGAAGACAGACTTTTTTTATTTCTGCTATTTTGTCCTTATGACACAATCCTTCATACACATTGAATTTGGCAGCATGTTTTTGCATATAATGCCTTTTCAAATTATAGTCTTTGAAAACTGTCACAAAGTTCCTACAAATTAAGCCAAGTGCCTTACTATTTACCTTGACAAAAAAGTAGTTATCGTTCCACTTTTCATTGAACAATTTTCCTTCATCCATAATTTTTCTTTCCAGGGTTCTTTTTCTTTTGAGATGCTATAGAAGCCATGCTGGAATTAAAAACATAATAATAGATAAGGGACTTTATTCATTTTTTAAAAAAATTATTTTGCTGTTGTTCAGTTACAGTTGTCTGCATTTCCCCGCCACCACTCCCTTCTCCAAACCCAGCCAAACCCAACTCCCTCCCTTGCTTTCACCCTCCCCCTTGGTTTTGTCCATGTGTCCTTTATAGTAGTTCCTGAAAACCCTTCCCCCCATTATCCCCTCCCTCCTCCTCTCTGGTTACTGTCAGATTGTTCTTAATTTCAATGTTTTTGGTTATATTTTATTTGTTTTTTTTTCTTTTGTTGATTACATCATTTCCTTTTATTATGAAAATTAATTGACAGGAAAATAGAAAGCAAGGTTTGGGCCCTTCCACAGCCCTCTTGCTGCTGTCTGCTGATACAGGACTAGGCAGAGGGCTGTCTGTAAAGCATTGCAGGTGATGTGTGAGGTGTTAATGAGGTGTGGAAGTACCTCTAATAATTAAATAAGAATGCTTACCTGACTTCCAAATAACATTAAACACCTAGTGTTGCAACAGTAGGTTGAAATATTACTGAGGAACGCTGTCTCACCAAGTTACCACAAACACATGTAATATTTGATGGTATCAAGTCGACTGTCTGCACTTGGAAGATAACACACTGGAAGCCACACACCACCGTAAAGCTGAAGCTGCGCATGCATACAAATAGCAAGAGTGTATGTACGTTTATCTTAAATGGCATTGCGATACATAAACACAAAAAAAAAGTCTCGTAGTGTTTTAAGTAAATTTACAATTTTGTGTTGGGCCACATTCATAGCCAGCCTGGACTGCATGCAGCCCACAGGCCTAGCATTGGATACCCCTGTACTAGCGAAATTCCTCATTATCATTGCCTGATAACAATGGCCAATGTGTTAAAGACAAGAACATTAAGAACGCTTATCCTTCAAGAATGAAGATTTGGGTCACATCACCAGGAAAAGAACACTGGAGTGCCAAAGTACTAGGAGTGAATGAGTGGAATTTGGAATGAGTGGCAACATTGGTCTTAGAGCCAATTACCAAGGTGGGGACTGTTGCAGCTATGAATGTGTTATGTTAACTTATCTATGTGTGTATTATTGAACATGTACCAAAGCAACCCTGTGGTGTATGTACTGACATCCTAATTTAATAGATTAGTCCACTGAAGCCCAGAAAGATGGCACATAGCTAGGAAATAGCAGGATTAACACTGAATCCATGTCTGCCCTGTCATGAGATCTCGGCTTTTCTACCCCTTTTCACAGTAGCCTGCTCTGCACCTGCAGGAAACAACAAAGGGTCTGCGGTGATATGAAGAAGAACCCTTTTCTGAGTGTCTGCAAATTCACATACAGGCTTCTTCTTCATTTGATTTTTTTCCACTTTGTTTTCTGGTACTATGTTTCCGAAATCAAATCTGAGTACAGTGGCACAATTCGGACATTAGGTGTTGCCTGATGCAAATGCACTAAGCAAATGCTCTTAAAAACAGATAGGAAAGTTCAAAGAAGCATGAAATGCTTTTAGGTTTGCTAAATCTATAGAAAATATTAAGCAAAGCTTAACTTATGTTTTTACTTAAATTATACAGGGACAGAATAAGAAAAAAGCACATCTGAGTTGGAAGAAATTGAGAATTCTTCTAGCCTCCCACAGTTCCTCTTTTCTTCATCCTTCTCTACATCTTATGACCACAGCCCTACCAACCATTCCCACAACCTCTGCTTGAACAGACAGGGCAGTCTGTTATATCTCTGGGATGTCACTAAAAGAGGTTCCTCCCTCGACCCTCCACCTAGTGCACCTATGCTTACTATGCTTACTCAACCAAGTCATTTATCTCCATTCAGCCCCAGTGCCTCTCCTGTGATATAAATTTAATAATCACTAAATTGTTATGTGACTATAATACTGTAACTGGATATAGCAGCACTGTTCACAGTAGCCAAAAGGTGGAAGCCACCCAAATGCCCATTGACAGATAAATGGATAAACAAAATGTACAGACATATATTAGAAATTAACCTTTAAAAAAAGGAAATCCTGTCACGTGCTGCAACATGGACAAAACTTGAGGTTATTATTGTGAGGTGAAATAAGTCATACAAAAGGACAAATACTGCATGATTCCACTTATTGAGACACCTACAATAGTCAAATTCAGAAACAGAAAATAGAATGGTGGTTGTGGGGACTGAGGGGAGGGGGGACGGGCGGTCATTGTTTAATGGGAACTGAGTGTCAGTTTGGCAAGATGAAAAAGTTCTGTGGATAGGTGGGGGTGCTGGTCCCACAACAGTGTAAATGTATTTAATGCTACTGAACTATACACCTAAAAATGGTTAAGATGGTAAATCTTACATTATGGGTATTTTGGCACAATTTTTAAAATAAAAATAATAATTAATAACCTAAGAAAATCCCTAGCTCAGTGACAAGACAGTTGGTGCTCAGTAATTTTCAGTTCCCTCCTTACCACTCACTGGTTTGATGCACACCTTAGAGTCATGCAAAATAAGTTTCTTACACCCTGATGTTAAAAGAATATCAAGTCTCGTGAAAAGGAACTGTGTCTGAAAGTAGGAAGCAGATAGTGGCAAGCGAGAAAGCGCTCCAGCCACTCTTTTCTCCATCTAAACCTCCTTAAAAGCAACTCCCCCGTGCGGGCACAGCACGTCGCTGTAAGGAGATGGCCCCTCCATCTAATAGGTACCATATTTTACTATATCAGATAATGGGGACATGGAAGGGGCACAAAGTAAGAAGCAAATCTGCAAAGCTTTCCCTCTGACCCAGCCTCCCAGAAGCACTACCCCGGGCGCCAGCAGCTTCTGACCCCAGCAGCGTCTCAACTCCGCCTTCTCTCGCTGTACCGCCTCCCGTCCCTCTCTGGCCCCGCCCCGCCCCGCCCCGCCCCGCCCCGCCCCTTCAGTTTCCCCTCCTGTCCTTACGCCTCCCACTCTCCTCCCT
>PVKM010023398.1:0-21194 GCA_004027735.1 Carollia perspicillata | reverse complement strand
ATAAGGGGTGAACTGTGTGACACATTATTCATTGTTTTCTTTTTCACCATCCTCAGTCTAAAAGAAGAACTTCCTGTGCTGTTATTGCCTATTAGGTGAGATGGTATAAAAACTCCCAGTAGTTCCCTGTGTGTTCTCCATGGAGCTCAACAAAGAACGCTTCAAGACATCTACTCGTTCATCTGCCAGAACCACACAATTTATTTATAATTCATTGACTGCCTGAAGCAATGCCATTATTTTCTTACTACAAAAGCCAAGTCTGTGTCACAAACCCTCATCAAAGGTCATGCCATTTTATCAAAAGACCTAAATTCAACACGCATTTCTGCCAAACAGATTAGAAAAGTAGGTACCCAATTTCTTCTATTTTAAGAAATCATTTCCTCTTGTCTTAGTTGATTAAACAGTAAATTAATTCCACAGACACATGCTTTTTTTACGCAGACCCTGGACGCTAGTCAAACACTTGAAGCTTCATACTGATGTCATTTAAAAGCTTGCCATATTGTAGGTTTCAAAAAGAAAGCATTCGCTGAGCTCTACTTTTCACAAATTCAAAATGTTTCAGGGGCTAGAGAAATGCCATGCATGTAGGAGAATTTCCAAATGAAGGCTAATAGCGTACAAAGTCCCTCACAGCAGAAACAGCCTTGCTTGTTTCTGTTCAAAAGCTGAGGGGACAAAAACCCTAAATTTCGACATCGTGCCAAATGTTATGAAATACAAATTCTATAAAAAGAATCTTTGTCACACAAAAATCCCAAAATAGTTGCTTCGGTGACACATAAATTCCACCGAACCACAAAAACACCGTATTTTACACATATGCTTACCAATTCCAGTTCCTGTAGGAGTGACTTTCAACAGCAAACAGATCATTGGTTTTGTATTTATGCATTAATACTTCCAGGGTACAAAAGGAGTAAGTAACACAAGGGTGGGGGCAAAACACTGGGCAAGGTGCATGCACAAGAGCAATAAAGGGCGATTTAAATAATAAATTTGCAACAGCTGGTGATAAGCAGCGCGCTAGCCAACAGGATAAACAAAACAGGCGCCCCTGCTCTCACTACAGACAATAAAACAGCATGCGCACGTTTAAATGAGAAGTATGGGAACCCTGTGCCCGATTTGTTTGGACATCTGATCGCTCTTACATTTCAGGGACGGGCACTTACGTTCTCGGTGGTTCCAGTAATCACGTGCAGTCCATCATAGGTTGATTTGATGTACATGCCCTGGAGGGAGTCACAGATAATATTAATTCGTTACGCCAATGTTTACAAATACAGCCACAAGTGTGACTTGAACTTATAAAACATTAAAGGCAGTCCCTGCGGAACAACGCTCATTCTGAAGCCTCCAGAAACACTGTGAAACAAGATCCTCGGAGCAGGGAAGGGGAACTGAGCACACCGAAATACTAGCGGCAGAAATCAGAAACAGGATCTCTTTGATCCTCATGTGTGTACCAGGCACACCGAGCCTTGCCGTAACTCTGGGGACCCAGAGAGCATCTTCCCAGCCCTGCGGGATGAATGAGGCCTTTCAAGCACGGGCTGTTCTCTCCTGACCATCTCTTTGTTCGGTGACACAATATATTCAGTTAAATTTGGTATCAGCCGTCATTGTAGGTTGACTTACTCAAGCCACGAACAACCCAGGCCAGGATGTATGAATGATTTTATTAAATAACACAATATAGGAAGTAAACCAGAAGCAAGCCCCCTTCCACTTTAAAGGAAGCATCAGACAAATACACTTTTCCCTGTGAGTTAGCCATGTCATCGAGAACACATTTCTGCAGTTTGATTGGGCAAAGAGTAACTCCTCACCCTTGTATCAATATCACAATAACATAGCTCCCCCCCACCAGAAATCACTTTGACCCTGAACTTGCCCTGCTCAGCCACTTACACCACTCTATAATGAGAATCTCCCCAAAGATGACACTTTGAGGGTTCGCCCCATCCCTCTCCTTTCCAGTTATATATTTTCATTCTCAGAGTGATCAGCTTCTCCCTACCCGTGGCGTGCCCCTGTCCAGAGCACGTGCTTGGGTAACTCTACCATCTGAAATGGCAACTCCACTTCTGGCCACTTGGGCCCTTTCTCTGCTTCAATAAGTAACTATAAACTCAGCTCCAGGAAGTCTTCCCTGCCCAGTCTTACAATAATCCATCATTTACTGTGAAGCCGAGCAATCTCTGTACACGTATTTCTACTTGCTAAGAACGAGGGCTTGTTGACCTCTGGTTTTTGGAGAGCAGAGACTGCCTAGATATCTCCCGACAGCTCCTAGGCACTCTTCCTCCTCACCGTCATCGTCAACGGCAGCTGCTGTAGCTGTAGCCACCAATTACCGCACTTGGGCTGCGTGTTCAGCACCTGACGCTCAGCATCCTTCTAACTTAATGCTTTCAGCACCCTGCAGAGGCAGTTACTATTATTCACTTTCGACAGATAGGGAACCCCACACAATGAAGAGGTTAAGTGACCTGAGGGCTGGGGTTGAGCTTGACTCAAAGCTTCTAAGTTCATCCATGGGCCTCAGTTCCCGTCACTTCAATTCCAGTAAATTAATCTCATCGGGTGTCTGGGTGCTGATCTCTGTAATGAGGCTACCACCCCGTGTGTTTCCTCAGGGCCTGTTATTATGGAGCTACAGTGCATTACCAATGCAACACTTCTGAGCGTGTTTTTAAGAATCGTTTCCTCCAAGCAGCCCCCTCTCGCACCCACCGAGTGCTCGCAGAGACTTTCGGAGCACACGCCGTTTTGTACCCAAAGACCTTCTTTCCTTTCTGTGTTTTCTATTTCCCTGCATGGCTAAGTCCTAAAAATAGAACTGTTAAGACAATTCCTCCAAGATATGAGTGAACAGTGTTAAAATTGTATTTATTTTTACACTTTGAAGACATAAAACATACCAACAGTCCAAGCCCTGACTGGCATGGCTCAGTGCGTTGGGTGTTATCCCACAAAGCAAAAGGTCGTTGGTCAATTCCCACGCCTGAGTTGCGGGCCGGGTCCCCAGTTGGGGGTGCAAGGGAGGCAACCGCACACTGATGTTTCTCTCCCTGCCTTTCTCCCTCCTTTCCAATAAACAAACCAACCAACAAACGAAATCTTAGGAAAAAGCATATCGCCAGTTCGAGATGGCACATTTCTAACTACATGATGGAAGACAGTCTAATTCCATTCGGAATTATAATGAGAGCCATACGGAATTGTGGGAAAGAAGTTAATAAAGGACAATGTGTTACTATTTGAAAATAAAGTGAGCGTTGTTGGAGTTCTCACCAGGCCTTCCCCAGGCTTCACGTTCGGCAGGTGCACTTCCTCCAGGCACGCGCACTGGCTCATGACGGGGTCTGTGGTGGACCGGATCGTTTTGTCACAGATGCCATTTAGAACCTTGACCTAGAGTTGGAGAGACAGGAAGTTAGGGAAGGCTCAATCATTACCCAAGTTTATCTCAAGCTGGATTTTATTTTATTTATTTTTTTAAAAATTGTAACTGTATTTTTCCAGTACCATGTATCCCCCTTATACCCACCTGGCCCCCACATTCACCACCATGCTGTCCACGTCCATGAGTCCTTTTTCTTTTTTGCTCCGTCCCTCCCCACCTCCCCTCCCCCGCCCCCATAGCCATCAGCCTGGTCTCTAGCTGGGAGTCTGTCTCTATTTTGCTTGTAAGTTCAGGTTGTTCATCAGGAAGAAATGCACTTCACCTATAATCTTTAGCTATGGTCAGCGATCATTTTGACAATACTGCTCAGTGAAATCGGACTCCGTGTTTGCTATTTGCAGGAATGATGCCACTCTTTCAGCTTTGTTTAAAAAGTGCAGTTTTTACATTATCTCGTATACAACCACCGAAGGGCACAGGCCGGGCAGGAATCCCCTTTGGCAGCCAAGGAGACTCAATTCCCAACTATCTGTATTTTTTTAGTGATCATTCATATTCTCTGCACACCAAACACTGACAAAACTATTGACAAGTTAAAAAATAGAACTGAAAGTGTAGAGTTCCTACATTCTTTCTTTCCCACCCAGCTTCCCATAGTTATATAATAACACAGTTAATAATAACAAGATATCATTAATATCCTGCATTAGCATGTTATATTTGTTATAGGTGATTCACCAATATTGGGAGATTATTACTAACTAAAGCCCACAGTTAACATTAGGTTTCTCTTTCGTACAGTTCTATGGGTTTTGACAAATGCATAACGTCATGTGTCCACCATTACAATATCATACATAATAATATCACTGCCCTAGAAATCCCCTGTGCTCCACTCTGTCATCTCGCTCCCCTCCTCCTCCATGAATCCCTGGCAACCGCTGATTGTTTAGCCTCTATGATTTTTGCCATTTCCAGAATGTCGAACAGTTATCGTTATACCATATGTAGCCTTCTCAGATTTGCTTCTTTCACTTAGCAATATGCATTTAAGGCTTCTCCAGATCTTCTCATGGCTGGGGGATGTATTTCTTTTTACTGATGAATAATATTCAGCTATAAAGTCTCTGGATGGACCACAGTTTGTTTATCCATTCACCTACTGAAGGACACCTTGGTGGCTTCCAAATTGGGGCAACCATGAATAAAGCTGCTGTAACATTCTATGCAAGTTTTTGTAGCTGTAGGTGTTTCATTCATTTGGGTAAACGCCTAGGATTGCAACTGCTCGACCACAGGGCAGGAGTATGTTCGGGTCTGTGAGAAACTGCCCCACTGTCTTCTTGCACGGGGGCTGCGCCACTCTGCATGCCCCAGCGAGGAGCACGCGCTCCTGTGACTCCACATCGCGCCAGCGTTTGGTGGTGCGTGTTTTGCACTTTGGTTGTTCGACTAAGGGGACAGAGACATCTTGTTGTTTCACCTTACAACTCCCTAATGAAACATGATGTTGTACATTTTTTCAAATGCTTATTTGCCGGCTGTGTATCTTTTTTGGTAAGGTGTCCATTCAGGTCTTTTGCCCATTTTTTAATTGCATCGTTTGTTTCCTTATTATTGAGGTACAACGGTTCTTTGTGTATTTTGGATACAAGTCCTTTATCTGATATGTGGGGTTTTTTAAAATATTTTTTTCCTAGTCAGTGACTTATCTTTTTCTTCTCTTAACACTGCATTCTGTAGAGCGGGGTTTTAAATTTTAATGAAATCACCTTAGCGATTTTTCTTTCATGGGTCACGCTTTTGGTATTGTATCTAAAAACTCACCACCAAATCTCAGGTCACCTAGAACATCTCCTGGGGTTTTTTCTAGGATTTTTATAGTTTTATGTTTTGAATTCAGGTCCACGATCTTTTTGATGATGATGATGCTCACATTCTTTGAATGCCAAACCTTGACCAAGTAAAATGTTATGAGGGTCCCTACAAAATGGTCTCCGCGTAGAAATCACAGCGGTTACATGTGGTTACTTCCCACAATCAGACCCATCTAAAGTTTCAAAATTAAACAACACAAAAAAAATCAGGAAATTCCAAAGAGTAACATTTTTTTCCAAGGGGGAGAATCCAACAAGTGACATATTTTAAACTCCTCCAATTGGTTTAGCCTCCCTATTTATGGAAAATATATTTATAGTAGTTTCATTGCTAAATTCCTCAACATCAGTAGGAGGAAGGCCTTATCAAAAGAGCACAGGCTGGCTTGTGTCAAAAGGAGGAAGTGATGATGAATAGTTACAAAATGCTGTTCAACAGCCACAGTATATCCCCCTCCATCACCAAGTGTTGGCCAAGAATTTGTTTTAATCAAAATGGTCTTAAGGCAAAATGTGCAGATCAGCAGAACGCCAATTAACAGGCTAGCTATCAATCTGAGCCTACCTGCACACTGATGAAATGTTCATGGGAAAAATAAAAAACAAAGCAAAAGAGAGACCTCAGTATACCCAAGTTCAGCACAGGAATTTTCACAGTAGTTGGTCTTGTTGTTAAATAGCTCGTATTCTTTCTTTCCCATCTAAATTAACAGACCCATATCCCAAAGGCAATAATCCAAAGTATATCCTGAATTAACTGACCACAGTGCATTTACTTTAGTTAAAGTCCTTCTCACTGTTTTGGTAAAAGGAATTTTACAATAACCTTGAGAACATATACTTACTATGGTTAGAACTTTATCCTCCATTTCTGCTACAAGACAATCCTAAAGAAGGGAAAAAGAAAAACAGAAGCTAAATATAAGAACTGAAAACTTTCAAAAACTGTTGGCTTAAGCATTCTAGATACTTCCTAGAGCCGGTGGTCCCTGACATGCCCCCCACCCTGCAGCCTGAGCCATCCTGGACAGAAGGACAGAGGAGAGACCTGGACAGAGAGAAGGGGCGGAGGGGGACAGAAGAGCCATTTGACTCCTCCTAAGGTCCTGCTCAATCCTGACCCAAGGAGCTTACCACCCCAGGAACCCGTCTGACTGGTTACTAACCTGAAAACCTACAACAGTCATTGAGCTGAAATCCACCTACTCTCCAGACTGTGTGGAGAGCAGGAAGCCATAAGTCATGGTCCCCAAACCTGACGATGGATCCCAAATGTGACCCTTCATGTACATAAAATAATGAGCACTTCCATAGAATGTCCCACTGGGGCCAACCAGCCAGGCGTCTTTAGCCCTGGGCCTGCCTATAAGAATCGCTTTCAAATAAGGGCTCAGCCACAAAAGTTTATTTTAAGCACCACTGAGATTAAATCAGATATTTGTGTCCTTAAAAGATGAAAAAGGTTCAACAAAACATCCATTTAACACAGTGCCAAAAAAGCGGTCTTGAGGTATGCTATTAATGACCTTGAATAAAGGGCTGGAATGCAAAGCATTATTTACTCAGCTTAAGAACAAAAGACTTGAAACTGTATGAACCCAGCGAGCTGATTATAGGAATCGCCATTGTCCTGTCCAGAAGCAGCCGAAGCGAGACGGCCAGTGTGTGACTCCCAGTTTCTAGAACTTGTCTGTAGCAGAGGCTTCTAATCAAGGAGGCAGAGGCATGCAGAAGAAAAGGGAGACCAGCTACACGCTTCAGAGTTTACTCAGCACCACTAAGTACAATCCCAAACTGGGACATTCCGTGGAAGCGCTCATTATTTTAGGTACGTGAAGGTTATTAATCAACTCTGCTGGAATTGTCCATTTCCCTTCCATCAGAAAGTCATTTTAGGTCATGCGGGAGTGGGGCTAGACAGAGCTACCAGTTTCTACCCTACGTGATTTTATAATCAGCTTTTCCGTGTCTTCTTAAGGTTTTTACATTTTTTTCTCTACTCAGCAAAAATGTGCGAAACGGTAATAGTTTCTCGCTGCTCCCAAAATGTATACCAGCTCTCAGGAAAAAAGCAGCCGACTAAGAAAAGGCTCAGAAAAAGAAATTTAGAAATGTATTTTTACATGCCTGAGTCTGCTATAAATTCAAATTATGGGAAAAACCTCTGTAAAACACAAGTAATTAGAGTTCAAAAATGGGCTTTTCCACCTCCAATTTGCGCAGGGTGAGTGACTAGCAATGACTGTGATGGCTCCACTCCCCTCTTAGCACCGCCTGAGGGACAGAATTATGAAGTAAATGTCAACTTCAGGAAAAGAGAATACTCATGTGGTCTTATGCTAGAAATGGAACTAATAATTTGCATTTCTGGCTTTTCCGTACAAACCCCAAAGTGATAGGAGCACTGACGGCCCCTCGACCTAACTGCCCACAGGCAGAGAGCAGCTCTCCCTACACCAGGGCCCGAGGTGCGACCTCACGGCTCCTGACACTCGATTCTCCGATGGATCCAAGAAGCTCTCCCTCTGGGGTGACAGGGCCCTCGGGGAAAAGAACCTCTTCTGCCTCCCTGAATGGCTCGAGTTGGCATGTGAAAGAGCTCACTTTTTAACTTCCACCATCACGCATGTGGGTTCCCACACCCATTCCCCCTGGGAGGAAGCAGCTGCAGGCCTGACTTCATGTCGTTTGGCGTGAAGGCCATGGGATGGAAAAAAGGAGTATTGGAACCCAGTCACGTCCTCAGGAGCCGGACGAGGCGGCTAAACCTTGTCCCAGTCCTTGGTCACCTGGATCGGCAGACTCAGGGAAGCCTTGCTGGCAGAGACCCAGCCTGGGCATCCAACAGGTGCCCTTCCCTCCATGCTCTTCCCCATCCTGCCTACCTGAGCAGCCTCTGGCAGTCTGTTCAGCCTCTCCACGCCTGTTCCCCTCTCTGTAAATCAGGGATGACAGGACCTACCTCCGAGAACTAATGGCATGGGTCAAGCACACAGCACAGGGCTGATTCACGACCAGCTCTCAAGAAAGGGCCTCCTGCCTTTCCCCTCGCCTGCTTTCAGGGCCCCCTTTGCCTCCGCTCTGCTGTCTTGGGCTTCACATTTCTCATTTCTTTCCACACCGGAAGTCAGCACCCACCACGGTCATGTCGCCTCCCGCCATCGTGATTCCATAGTTCATGTTATTGCAATTTGGGGAGGATGGATTGACAGTGTCGATTGCAATCCCCTCCCACCTCAGTTTCCTTCACCAGAAATCACAGCCTGAAAGCTGGACAGAAGATCTGTCTGGACGACTGGTTGTGGGACTGTAGCTGATGGGCGCTTGAAAGCAGTGTGTAGTTTCCTTGCAAATGTACAATCACAGAATTTTTTAGAGCCTTCCTTCCAATCGGGAGACTTGCACATTACCATTGGGGGAAGGGGCAAGAAGGAAGCAGGGGAAAGAGCTACATGTGGGAGAGAGAAAGGACAAAGGGACAAGCAAATGTCTGTCTTCCCAGACAGGGACACAGAGAACAAAGACTCCAGGAGAACAAGTTCCTTGTCACTGGAAATAAAGATGCACCTTTTCTTGCTTCAAGTCCCCAGGTAAAAGGAATGAATGGGAAAAGGGGGTTTCCTCCTAAAAGTCAACAGACCTTCTGCCAAGATGTTCAAAGAAAAACCGTGCCCCGCCCAGGCATAAGGGAGGGTGGGATCAATTCGGTCCTGCAGCTGCCCTACCCCAGACACTGAAACAGACACTGAACCAATTACTTAATACAAACGGTCGTTTCTAACACAAGTGTATGTGAACAAATAATACCACTTGCCAAAGCTCCTGGGTTCTCCAACTACTACAGAAAATGCAGGGTCATCAACAGCTAATAATGGCTTTTCAATCTAAGTTCATAAAATAATATTCCTACATATATTTATACAGGGTCTGGCAGAAGTAACACCTGCTTCAGTGTGGTTGGTAGGATAATAATATGGGTGTTGTGATTTATAGTTTTATAGTTTTAATTTAAACATGTCACCTAAAATGTCATATGGTGTGTTTGAGTGTGAGTGTTATGTTACAGAATTACATGCTTATGATTTTGTAATAAAAGATTTTGTAATAAAAAAGGGGCGTTATTTGTACCGGATCCCTATATATTGCCAGGCTTAATCCTTAAAAATTGTTAAAATGTAAATAAGCCAAAACATACCAGAATATAATAGAAACATATTTGTTAACTTTCTCTCCTTAAAACATCAAATTTGGTTCCAGAAACTTAGTACAAGGCAAGATTTTTATATTTCCTATGACAGGCTATTTCTTCAGTGGGTATGGTGCTTCACACATTATATATCATTTAATTTTCCTCATGATCTTTAGGTATTATCTTTTGACAGCTTATATATTATTTCTCTAATTTTAATTTTACATGAATACATAAGTGTGATAAATATGCTTTTTGTAAAAAAAAATATTTTTCTTTTCCTTTTGTTTTGGCTTGGCTTCCATGTTTCCTCTTCAATTCTTTCCCAACTAAGATAAACTCACTTTTTCTTCCAAAATGCCCACTATGCCAATCTATTCCATTGTATATAGTTTTTTTTTTTGGTGTATGTAAATATTCCATATACATATATACATACACTAAAAAAGCTTTTTTGGTCACCATTTGTCCTCTTACTATACTTTTCCCCTTTTTTCTTTCTCGACAACACCTTGTAGAAATTCTAGTAAGGTAAATAGTGGCATTTTCATTTTACAGATGAAAATATTGAGGCTCATACCTTTTCATGCCTTAGCCGAGGTCCCAGGGCTAATTAAGATAGAGACAGGATTTGAACCTATCTGTCCTTGAATTTTATGCTCAATGAACACCGAAGGGAAAACAAAATGAAAAAATAAACCACAAACAAAAACAATGCCTCTTATATTCCTTAAATTAGAGTTAAAGTTCCCCTACGAGACAAATTCTCATCAGCTTATTTGTCATAAGTGTTCTCATTCATTTAAATATACATTTAAAAATCACCACTAATCAGATGCCAGGGGTCACGAGGCCCCAGTAAGCAGGGTCAAGTGTGAGGAGGCGGCTCCGTGGGTGCCCTTCTCCCAATGTGACCAGGTCCAGACCTCAGCCTCCAGGGGGAAGTCTTTTTATCATCATCCACAGCGATCCGCTCTATGGCTACAGGGAAAACACCACCTGAGACCATGCAGTAAGCCCATTCCGTCCAGAAAAGCACAGTCAGTCACTCTGGTTGGATGACCCAGTGTCACCTTGGCCGTAAGGGTTCCTCTAGCCGCATATCTCAAACTGGCTGCCACTCTCAATACTCCCTGTACCTTCCCTCCGTAGAACTTCTCCAACTTCCTCTAACTCGACATATAATTTTCTTACTTATCTTTTCCTTTTCTCTTTTCCCCAGAGACTGTAAGTTCCATGAGGTCAAGGACTTTTTGATCTGTTTATTCACTGATATCCCCACTGCCTAGAAGGGTAGCAGACACACAGCAAGTGTTAAATAAATATTTATGGAAGGATTGGTCCAAATAGCTATACAAAGCCAATATCAACCTGATTAGGCAAAGCAGATTCATCTTCTGAAAACAAACACCACCTCAGCCTTCAGCTTCAGCCCTTTCTCCTCTTCTCCCTACACTACAGCAAGGGCAGCCCGAGTCAGTCATGTGGCCTAGGGCCCTTTAAATAAAACACAGAGGCACCTGTGAACCCCGAGAAAGACAATACCTGCTAAAAAGGGCTCCAGTGGCTAAACGGGCTGACATTTTAAAAGATCAAAGCCTAGCAGCCATTTCTACACAGGGTCTCTTACGTAAACTGCACTGCAGGGAGAAGCCTGCACAGGACTCCATGCCTCTGCACTAAACTGCCTGCCTGCACTGTGTTTCTGCCCTCTGAGCCAGCCTATAAACTAGTTCCTGGAATCCTCTTTCCACCAATAGGACAAAGGCTTCCTCCATCCACCTGAAGCTGTGCAGCTCTGACCTACCAGAGTGGCATTATTCTGTCTGCGCCTTTTGAACCAATCAGATTGCGAGGAGTTGAACCAATCAAATTGCCAGGATTTGAACCAATCAAATGGTGAGGATTTATAGTCCTCATTTGCCTGAGGACAGACCCAGCAGGGCTCAGGGGCAGGGACTTCTGTCTATATAAACCAGCTCCCCTTTGGCTCAGGGGAGTGCACCTGCTCTTTCCACCTGTCTCTGAAGACTGCCTTTCCCTGGCTGAACTGGAACACCAGAGACGTTTCCCTGGAGCAGAGTGGAGCAGACCTGCAAGGAGAGGAGCAGGGCTGTCTCGCCAGAGAGCGCCCTGGCCCTAGGGCTGACCGACAGCCCTGCTGTATCACAACTGAGCTGTTCTGCCCTGGGTAAAGTTTCTTTCCTCCCTGCACCCCAAACTGGGGATTCTTGTTGGCACTGAATTGGTGTCAACAGCCATCCGTTGATACATCCATGAGCAAAACTTTCCCATTCGCTAATTATAATATTTAACTCTTAACTCTTACACTGTCATTTTACTTGATCACCAGAAAATTCTATAAAACATCAAAACAGGAGGCAGAATATAGAGGGAAGAGGGACACAGAGAAGAAACAGAAAGCTTACGGTGTCAGAGAAATAAATGTCTTCCACCACAAATGCCAGGACTCGGTAGCTGTGGGATCAATTTATCAGAAGTGGTACCAGGCTGTTTTTGTCAGAACTACTTTCCACATTATAAAAAAGAACAGAAACTCAGAGCCACTTTAGCTGTTCCAAGATCCTTTCTAAGAACACGGCCTCGAAAGCATGTGATAAAGTCACATGTGCCTTAAGGTCAATGGCTGCTAGAGACTGAACCTCAAACAGCTGCCCCGAACAAAGCCAAACTTCACTCCTCCCATTCTAGGAACAAACAGAAAGTGCGGGGCTTTTCAGAACTGCATCTGTTACACGGCACGGGCAGGGCTGAGACAAGCACGTTCTTTACATTTTGCCAAATTAGCAGCGGCAACAAATGTGGAATCAGAATTTTAGAAACGAGTGGAAGCTGGAAAAAGAACCACCTCTTCCTTACATTGTATAGCCTCAGCTCAATATAAAAATAGTTTACAGTGTCTGCTAGGTGCCAGGGAAATGATAAAAAGTGACCTTAAGAGCTGATGGTCTAATAATAATTTTTTTTAAGTTCAGGCCACAAAAACTAGTCAGTTACCAACTGGCTGAAATAAATCTGCCTGGTCCTAGGTCTGGCCACAGAACTGTAAGGGAAGCTGACACATGTCATTTCCAAGCCAGAACATTTGTCACTATGAAACCCTCCATGGTTCTTTGTCCCTCTGCCAGGTGATGAGGAATATGAGATGCTGGTTGTTCTGCCAGCCTAGGCCAGAAAGCGAGAACTGGAGCAGATCCCCAGGCCGACTCATTTACATGCAGATAATCAAGAAACAAACTGCTGAGGCTGGAGGTTATTTGTTACTGCATCACAACCTAGCTCATCCTGACTGGTATGCCCAACCACAAGAGGTCAGAATGAAAAGAAAACTGAAAACAAAGATTATAGTGAAAATTAGTTACTCCAGAGTTTCTATTTAAAAAAATTAAGTTCTCTCACATTTCAGAGAAAGTGAAGGACAATTAGCTCAACTATCTTAAGGTAAGAGAAACTGGTCTTTGAGGTAAAGGCCACTGGTTATTTTTTCGGAAGCCATCTATACGATGGATGTCTCTAAAGACTTTCGTCTCTCCCCAATTTTACTGGAGGAAAAGACGAAGAGGGAGAAAGAATGTACTTCATACCAGCATGTAAACGCTTTGAAGACGAGAGAAAAGGGGACAGGGAGGGGAAAAAGGTTAGGAGGTGACAGTGACGTACTGACCTTCTGGACTGTAGTGGTCAGGTCCAAGCAAAGCTGAATGATTTTGTTCTTCGTGACTGAGAAATCAGTGATCCCCGTGAATGGGGCCCTGGAAAGCAACAAAACTCCTTTCAAAAAGTGTGGGGGAGTGAGAGGGGACCCCACACTACACTGAGTATGCTGACAAGCTTGGATCTCAATGAGCTACCTTAAATTATTTGTTATGTAACCCTTTCCTCTCAAGGAACACACAAAACAGGAATCTGACCAGAAAACAGAGAAGTGCTAGAGTCAGAACACACACACACATACACATTAAAAACGAGCCAAAAGAAATCCATTCAGAAGTCAGCTGACGGCCTTCATACAAGCAAATAATCATTAATGTTTAACCTCAGCAAAACACAACTTTAGCACAGTTTCACTCTTCTCTAAGCTGAGGTTACTTTGTTCCTGCTAGTCGCTTTCTAGGAACTCCCAAAGGGGACCTGGAAAACTACCACGGATCCAGAACGGAGCTCCTGTGGAAGGGACAGGAAAGGGACGATGGCTCATTTTCCTAAGACGGAGTGCAGGGCCCTGTGCGTCCCGGGCCCTCCTTTCCCAGGACAGGAGAGCACACCCGTAACTCACCGGTCCAGCCAGGACAGCAAGGCCTTGGCAGCGCCTATGAGCTCCACCACGGAAGTCAGGAACTCATTGGGGGGCTTGCGGGACGTGTTCCCGTCATAACCGGGACTTTTCCGCCGGCTACTTATGTAATTCTGTAAGTTGTGGGAAGACGCTCGCAATTTCAGAACCAAGTTCTTCATATTGTCGGTTTCGAGGCCATAATTCTGAGGAAAATAAAATCAAACAAGAAAAATTCAAAACAATTAACAAAGTCCAAACTCGCAAGAGTAACTCAAAAGCCCATTGATTCGGTAACTTGAATAACTTCTATGATGGCCACAAAACCCTCTGTTATTTACCCACAGTGCTGAATTCACCCGTGAGGGCCCCCCCGCCCCCCCGGCAGCCTATACTGGCCTCGGGGACTTTGGTCTTGCTCGTTCCTCTATCCAAAATGCTCCTCTGTCAAATCCTGGCAGGGACAGCTCCTTATCACTTAAATCCAAATTAGCCTAAATGCCCCCTTCCCTTCTTTGAAGCTTCCCAGACCATCTACAGCAGAGTTTCTCGACATGGGCCCTCCCGACAGGGCCAGTCCGATGGCTCTTTGTCTGGGTTGTAGGGAGGAAGATTCCCGTACACTGCACAGTGCTTAGCTGGCCTGCAGTCACGAGGTATCGGTAGCACCCCCTCCCCAGCTGTGACAACCTGAAAGGTCTCCAGACACTGCCAGATACCTCCTCGGGGTCCCTCTGTGGCACCTCGCCTAATGTGTCATCCCTCTGGACCACCGTGTTCGCCGCTGCCATCCTCCCTGGGACCCAGGGTCTGTGAGGGCGGGGCGCTGTGTGCGTTGCTCCCTGCTGTATCTCCAGCCCAGCAGACAATGAAACGGTGACTGAATACATGAATTTCCATCGGATGAGACCCTCACACTGACACAGAGCACTACTAACTAAACGTCAGTTCGCCTAAAACGTAATTTCCGTCTCAGGAGCTTCTAACCTATGTTCCTCCTGGACGACGTCCAACTTATTTGGGTGCTTTAAAAAAATCAATTTCACCTGGCAATATTGCCTAGCCTCTCTTTCAGATAAAGAACAAATCCCAGGAAACAACACATAAATCTGAGATGACTTGGGCAGCAAGTGAGAGATGAGTTTCCGTATCATCGTCTGTTTAATCATTGCAACAAAAAGGGACTCTCTTTCTGGGGTACATCGCCCTGGGTCAGTAGGATCCCAAGGCAAGAAGGCGGCACCATTTAGAAATCATGAGTAAAAACTGGAAGTAACACAACGGCCAACGTATCTGAACACTGCCTGTGCGCCTGGAACTGGGCTCAGTGCTGGACAAGAACTCTCCCAGGCAAACAGCCTGTGCAGGTGGAAGTGTTATGATCTCATTTTCCGGTGAAAAAACTGAGGGACGGAGACATTAGGTAAACTCTCCAGTCACACACAGCTCATGAGAGGCAGGGGTGGGATTCTCACTCAGCCGTCTGCACGGAGGGCAACAGCTTCGGATCCTCATGCTGTGTGCCCCGCCCCTTCCACGCTCTCCACCCACGAAGAGCCAGCCACACCTCCCTCTTCTGGGAAGCCAGCAGGCCCCCTTTCGATCCGAGCAATGCTTCTGTCCCCTGTCCCTACATTGTCCCTTAGCCCCTCCTCTCTCGTAGCCCAATCTCTAGTGCCCCAGGGAGGGTGAGCCACATCTCAAAATCAAGATACACAAAGCACAAACATACTGGGGAGTTCTTTTTTTTTTTTTTTTGGTGAGAAGAAGAGTGGTAATAACAACAACAAAACTTTACCTTAATGATAACATTAATTAGATTTTACTGGATGTTTAAATTTATGTTAATTTTAGATAGAAATTTTTTAAAGAGTTAAGTACAAATATATGCACAAAGAAAAACAAAACACTTCCAGGTCCATTAACTAAAAACTCTTTTGCAAACCTTGAAAATAAACTGTAAATTTCCTAATAAAAATGAGTGCTCTGTATTAACAGAAATGTTCCACCTAAACTTTACATTCATTCTTCTTTTTCTCACTGTCCTTTTCTAGAGACGAAGATATAATATTGTCCTTCAATAGAGAAGACAAAAATGAAAGGGGAGATTCTCATCATGGCTTCTTCAATGCAGAGAACCAGACTCCCGAGCGAAGGGATAAAGAGCCACATGACACTACAGCTTGTCCTAAAGGACTGGTGACTTCAATGGAAGGGAACTGTCCCCTCACTCAGTCCATTACTCAGCCTGTCAACTTATCTCAAGAGTTCTGAACTAAAAGCAGGGAAGTCGGCTTTCTATATCACAACGTCACCATAAATTACTTGGAACTCTCATTACTACACACAGCATTTACTTCCTAAACTCAAAGGGGATTAAATGCATGTTAGTGGTGCGGGAGCTTTGAACCTCAAACTCCTACAACCCTACCACACTTTGGATATTAAAGGGGAAGCATGGCTTCTTACTAACTGATTCTTTTCACTTTGACTCCACTTGCTCTGATTCTTTTTATTTTTCCCCCCAAAACAAATCATGGGACTGGAGGGATGGATAGATATAGCTATACTGAAAAGTAATTTTTAAAAGAAAGGAAGAATGAGCAAAGTAGAGAAGGGAAATTTCTTCTCCTACCACCCCATTCCACGAATCCAAGAGAACAAGAAACTGATTATATTAGCTCAAAAGAACCTCTACTGTAGAAACATAACCAGGAAAGGACTATTGACTTGGGAGCCCCATAGCGAAGACAGAAAATAAATAATTTCTCAGACCAAATTTGATTATTTTCAGTATCTTTTTCCCTTAAACCTTTCTCCTTCAGAAATTGCTTAGAGATAAAGTATCAAGAAAATACAAATTAAGTAAGAAGTGAAATAAGCCTCCCAAAATCTACATACACACTAAACACTTTCCACAGAGATGTCACTTCATTAGGAGTCGGCCATCCAAGGCCACTTCCTGGTCTGGCAGAGAAACGACACAAGAGACAGGAGAAAAGAAAACCGGCAGATCCTCGCTTTCCCGGGGCCTTAAATGACACACGTGTTAGCGAAGGGGACTCTTACACAGCTTCTCTTCCACCTTCTTTCCCTGTTTCTGCTGGCTCGACTCATGGCCTGGCATTTGTGAGAAGGGAGCATCAGAGTCACACAATCAAACACCTCTCTGAATTGGGCCAAATTACGTTACAACCTAAGAAATACGCGTCACGGTTTTCCTAAAGGCCCTTAATAAGCTCACAAGCAAGATCAACTTAAATACCAGGTGCCAGCAAGGATCACTCCACCTGCATGATTGCTCCCCCTGAAAAAGGTAACATTTTTAATGATTTGCCCTGTGGGTACATGATGAGCAGTGAGTAAACTCAGGGGTACAGAGTACGCAGCAGCAGCCTGGGTGGGTAGACCCATTCCAGGTCTTTCATGCAACCACACACACGTGCCATCACTTAGCACGTGTACTAATTCCAGCTTTATTCACTTCCTCAGCCTGCAACGACCCCCAAAACACACACCTGTCCCTGCCTGGATCTTCAGGTAACGAGGGTCTGGTGGATTTGGCACAGACAATGGGTTACGATGACACATCGCTACTTTCAAGCACACCCTCTAGACCAGTGGCCCTCCGCAGAACTTTCTGCAGTGATGAAAATGTTCCCCATCTGCACTGACCCAGCATGGTAGCCAGTAACCACGGCCAGCTACTGAGCACTGGAAATGTAGCCAGTATGACTGAGAAACTAGATTGTGTTTCATTGTAATTCGTTTTAATTGAAAGAGCCGCTTGCGGCCAACAACTATCCTGCTACAAAGAGCAGCCTGAGTTGCCTCAGGGGTAGGGAGGGAAACACTGCGCTCAGACTCTGAATTCGGTCCTCAGAAATGGTCCTGATTCTGTGTCACACTCAACGACACTCTCCAAAACCACTCCAGCCAGTCAAGGTCAAGGTTCAGGAAAGGCGGTTTCTCTCCTTGCTCTCTCCCCAGGACTAAGCTACTTGGGGTCCGTCTCTACTCACGGGTTTGGGGATCTTAACCAGTAGCTGTTCCCTATTTGAGGTTCCTATCCATTCTACCTGCTCTTTGCTTTCCGGAACTTTCCAAGGGTTTTATTTTCTCCTACCCAACCCCCTTCCTTACTTCTAATTCTATTCATTTCCTGCCCATCATAACATCAACATCCGCTCAACTGCGTTTACATGAAAACCCCTTTTATGGCACCACAGACCACTGCAAGTAACATTAAGGAACTGCCCAGGGGGTGGATTCTTCAAGGCAAAAAGTCATCACCAGTTTATTGATACACAGATCAGCCTGGTGTAAATGGATTAAATGGGCAGTGTTACTAATACATACATTATCATAAGAATATTTAAGAAGTAGATAATATCGAGACTAAAAGACCTTTTAGTCAAACTCTCTAAAACTCTCCCCGACCCAGAACAGGCGCGTTCGTCTGCAAACCCGCCAGCCACCCTGCTGTCGGAGGTACGCACTGGCACGCCGCACACCAAGCATGTGCAGAGTGAGTCTGAGGTCAGAACTTTGTCTACAAAGGAAATGAGAAGGAAATTGTAGGAGATAAAGCGCAGCTTTAGGTCCTGGCGTTCGTCCAGCTTTGTTCATTTCAGCCTAATAGCTGAAGAGGTAGGGAAGGGGGAAAAGCAAAGAGAGGCAGCTGTTCTGTTTATTGTCACCCTCGCTGTACACAGTGGTGCCTCTGGTCCGCCTCCCTCCTTCCCTCTCATGCTGTAGATTTCGAAGTGACTTACCTGTCCTCAGAGTCCCACTGCAAAGTTAAAGGAATGATTCAAAAGAACAGGGAAGAGTGAAATGCATTGTTCCCAGAAAGCCTCATAAAAGGGAACTCAAACATGTTACACTATGTTTTAAAAATGCAGTTTTAATAATAAACAGGACTCCTAGCTGTCTTTCGGGCAGTGCAAAAACCCACGCTGGGACACGGCCACATCCCGGGGATCATCACGGTACAGAGGGGGAAAGCAGGCCCTGCCGTTCCCCTGGAGGTCACAGAGTGAGGAGTGTGTAGCGGAGCCAGGATCAGAAGGCAGAAAGCCTGTCTCCCAGGCCACCGCTCACACCACTTAGCCATGGCGTCTCCCTCGGGGCAGCTCATTTATCAACCACAAATAATTTCCCCATTACTTTCCTAAACAAGAGCGGCACATCTCAGAGCCGAAGACAAGGCTCTGTCCATTTTAAGCAAAAGAATACGCACAATGCCACAAGTGTTATATAATCAACGGAACGCAGACCAGCAATAGCAAAATAATCGGGAGCACATTCTTTCCCACCATTCTCAGTGATGTAATTGTATATGCCCCTGGCTCAGGTTCATGGCATTACTAACCCAGCTTGAATGCTGCCCAGTCTGTCCAAATCCTGACAGTTCAGGAAACTGCATCCTTAGGGTGGCACCGTGATGGACAGACACGGATCCCACCCCATGCCAACCCATGTATAGACGCAATGCCCTCACAGGTGTTTTAGCCCTCTCTTTAGCCACAGGTGCAATGCAAGAGTCAGAACCTGGCAGGATTTAATTCAGTCACGGTCAAGGCAAAGCTCAGTCATCTGCGACATGGAACTAAGTCCACATTTTTCCCATTTAGCTACCATTTCACAGGTTGATGACTTCAAGCACAGGCATCGGTTATAGAAATATCACAAATACCTGTGAAGCATAAAAATGCTTTTTATAGTAATGAAAACAGACATGGAAATCAGAGCCTATTTGTCATTGCAATGTGGGAGACATTTGCATTCAGGACCATCTCCATCTTTTTATTCTTTACAAAGGATTCAAAAATAAGACTAATGAGGAGCTTTTCTGTACTAGACACACTTTTCCTGTAAAGGGCAAAATAGTGTTTTAGGCTTTGGGGGACCCCACTGTCAGGCACAGACCCCCCCATAAATGAACGGGCCTGGCTGAGTCCCAGGAAAACTTTATTTATGAAAACAGACAGTGGACCATGTTTAACTCACAGGCCACAGTTTGCCAACTCTTAATCTGGGAAATGACTGCTTTCCTCTGCTTCTCACATTATCTTCGGTTGACATCAGTGACTCACGAAGGAAACCAAGATACGCTCAATGGCAAACGAGGAAGATTTAGGAGAGCAACGTTCTAAAGGACATCCTCACGGTACCGATCACCTTTCGCCGAACTAACCAGTGCACAGAGAAGGTCGACAGCCTCCAGCACGAGTTCCTGGTGCCCGATCCGGGTGATGCCCAGCTCCTCCAGGTCCTGGTGGGCGATCCGCAGCAGCTGCTCGCCGTTGATCTTCTCCCGCTCGAACTTGTGGACGTACTGCTGCAGGCAGTCATCCAGCCCTAAGCACGAAAGCAAAAGGGGCCGTGAGTGTCATGTTGCTCCTTGACCCTTAGAAACCCCCAATCATGCTCCACTACCCGGCTGTCTGGGTCATGCGTATCCCACCTGATGGACACCTTTCAAGGACGTCCTCATCTCAGACAGATTTGAAATGGACAGCTCGCAATGTCCAAGTGGATCCAGTTCAGTTTTATGGTCATTACCTTCCCGTTCCCTTGACACTAAAAGACGAAACACTAAGTCCCTGATGACTTGAAGTGCCCAGTTATCTGTATGGACACGGCTGACTGTCTGCTAAGCGGCTCTCCCCGTGGGACTCCACTCCTCTCCCAGCCCATGTAATTCCAGCGGACCTGCCAATCAGGATGCTCCACCACAATACTTCATCAGTCAACCAGCTTTAGGTTCCGGGATGACCATGTGACTCAGGCAAAAGCAATTAAAATCTTCCTTGATATTTGATATACGGATATGGAAGACAGAGGTTCTTCCTTCATTTCCAAATGGAAGTCTTAAGAACACCACCTCGGGGATGCTAGTAGTCATCTTTCTGATCAGCTCTCTGGAAACAAATCCATGAGAGGGAGAGGAAAAAATGCCCCGATAATATCCTACATGCCTGTCCCTTGCTACCGAAAAACTTCCGATGAATACAGAGTCCGAAGGAAAAGGCCCTAGCAGTGGTACCAAGAGAAAGGCATTGTTAAATGAGTTAGCTTATAGGAATTTTCCAGGCCAAAAGGCTACTGCCGACAGGGTTGTATTCTAATGTTATCATATGATGATTAAAACAGGTTAGTCAAATAGAACTTGGGAATCTTTATTCCTGGACAGAGAACTCTCTGGTCAACTTGTTTCAATAGTAGTTTTACTCAAATAAAATTTTACCTGAGTCAATTGAACTACTGAAGTCTAATAGCAAAGGCCATCTAGCACTTTAAACAACCGGATTTATATAAACTCAATCCCAACACAAAGCATAAAAACTCAATTTAACTAGAACAATGGATGTGAAAGGCATACTGCCCCTCCCAGCCTCACACACACACACA
>PVKM010023397.1:0-21200 GCA_004027735.1 Carollia perspicillata | reverse complement strand
ACAAACCTACTCTCCTCATCTCCATTTTGTAACCCTTGTAAGGTACTATTATTTCAAGTCTCATTTCCCAGGAAGGTGGAGCAATTTGAATTTCTTCCAGAGCCAGTCTGGGTCTCCCTTACTTCCAAAGATCTCTAAAGAAACCATTTTAGGATTGAGTCGGGGCTGAGGTCCTTAGGAAGAAGTGTAAGAGATGTGTATGGGTGCCTTAGCTTGGGCTGCTGTGACAAGATACCAGAGACTCGGTGCAAACAACAGAAATATGTTCTCTCACACTTATGAAGGCTAGAAGTCCAAGATCAAGGTGCCTGCATGTTTGGTTTCTGGCAAGAGCTCTCTTCTGGCTTTGTCCTCACACAAGCAGGGAGGGTGGGGAAGTCTTCTGGTGCCTTCGGAATAAGGACACTGATCCCATCATGAGGGCCCCACCCTTAATACACCACCTAAAACTGTCTCTTAAAGCCTCCATTTCCAACTATCTTTACACTGGGGATCAGGGCTTCAGCATGTGAATTTTAGGGTCAGGGGGACACAACTGAATCAACAGCAAGGGGATGAAAAAAAAAACAAGGACAGAGGCAGGCTGTAGGCACAGTCCCCGCCCTTCCCTGGACCCTGACCACTCTCCTTCCTGCGGTGTTAGACTTCCACTGCTCCCCTCCCTTTTTCCTTCTCCAGGGTCAAATCCACTTTCTTAGGGCCCGACCACTCCTTCTTCAAGAGAATTTAGTTTAACTAGGACCTCCTCTCCCAATCATTCCACAGATGAAATGCATCTGAGGACAAATTAGAGCTAACAGTCTCCCTATAAATAGAAAATATTGTTAATAAAACTGGTATTCCAAACTTATACAGAAAGTTATACACATATTGTTCATGCCATTTTGCTCTATTACTCAATTACTTAATTTTGTGCTACATTAATTTTAAGTACACAGTGGGCACTAAAAAATGAGTTCACTCTTCCTCTCCTTTCCCTCCATTATATTCTGCTCCATTCCTTCAGACCACTTTGCTAAAGTGAGTCTTGTATCCTTTCTTGGAGCTCAAACCTACTAGTAAGGACTTACCTGTTTGTTGTTACTGATTCCTCTGTATCTACATAACTATGTTGGCTCTGCAATGCGTTCCTAACCAAACCGAAGTTAAGTGTTCATGTATGAATTTAAGATGTATCTAGCTCTCCCCAGATGTGGGTTTATAACTTGTTAAGGATATAGGACTGACTCAACTAGTTAAAGAGTTGTGTGATTCTGGGGAAGTTGTAGCATCTTTCTAAGCCTCAGATCTTTTAATTACAAAATAAAGATACAATAGTTCCTCTCTTAGAGGGTTGTCATTAGAACTCATACATAAGGCACTTAATACAATGCTTTGCACATAGTAAACAATCAGTACATGTTAGTTTTATGAAAGTCTCTTAAGGTAATCCTAATTAATGATATTTTATATACTAATGAGAATAAATAGAATTAATAAAGTTTGTAACAGCTCCCCTTCCCCAAAAATATCCCAAGAGAAAGAAAATGTAACTCCTGCAGAATCTCCTGCTCAAAGTCTCCTTGTTTGGCAGTAATAATGACTTCTCTATGCTCCTATTAGAGAATGAAATCCAGCATCCTAATTTCAAAAATGAAGGAGGAAGATTGTGCTTTACCTCACTACCAATCTTCAACACATGCAAAGACTTTCGCATTAGTGTAACCCAGGTGCACCCTCAGATCTCAGCCATGGGTTGCAAACAAATCCCTCTGTGTCTGCCCTGTTGCTCAAATGATGTATCAGCTCAGCGGTCCTCGACTGCGTGGTCAGCAAAGACTGGCAAAGTCTGGAAGGAGTATCTTAGCACTGCTTTACACAGGAAGTAACGATCAGTAAAAATCTTCTCACTGACCTTTTCCTCTGATATCCTAAAACTTTAGATTCTTAAGAGTAAACAAATCAAAGGCCTAGCTTAAAAGGAAAATCACTCCTAATTTGGGCATATCTTAAGACCTTTAGGAAAAAGAAAAGAAAATGGCTCCTTGTGGGAGTAGAAAACTCTCCTTGCTCCATTCTAATTATCATGATTGTATTCTGCTCCAAGTTAAATGAAACAACGTATGTAATAACATAGTGTCTGGTGTTAGTTCGCGGTATTTTCCTAACAAAATCAGGAAGTTCGTGAGAGAAAAATTGGTGGATCACCACAATTTGCATGGAAAAGGAAATCAGAGAGATTTCCCCCAAATCACTTTTAAAAGTCAGCAGCTACTTTCTTCCTAATTTAAGAAGCAAATACATCAATCTACTTCAAAACAAAGATTATAAACCCTACATATCTGGTTTGTAAACTCTGTTAATCAGATGGATTCAGATAAACTTTAAAACCCACCCCCAACTTAAACACATTCCACCCCCAAATTAAACAACTTGGCCGTATTTGAAGTCCTTAGTTTCTTCTTGGTAGCGTGTTGGTCATGTAACATAGCCTCAAACACGTATCTTACTACAAGGACCATGTTAACAGTGGTTTAGCTGCATTAGTCTGTTAAAGGGCTTTTTTGAATGTGTAACTCTTATTCAAACTTTATAATGAGAATAAATTGAAGAAGCAGAGATTTTCTTTACTGGAAAGATTGAAATGTATTAAATAAGTAAGGACTACCTGCAAGTTTAAAATACATATTTAAAATTACTGAAACTTGTTACCATTTAAGTAAAATGTTAGAAATTTATACAGTATACTTTTCCTATTATTTCTTTTTTAGTAAGTTCTAGTTTTAAAAATCTAGATAATGGCTCCTTACCCCCAAAGAGAAAAATTATGTTCACAAAGTTAAACGCTTTTTTAAAAAATTGCCTTTCAAAAGCACATAGTCTATATGCTTTCTAAAACATATAATTCTTTAAAAAACTTATCCACTCAATGCCTTGTAATCATCTCTAAAGCTAATGGGACATAAGCGCATTTCATCAGAGATGAAATTCTTCAATGACTGCTAAAATGAGAATCAAAAAATTATTATAATCTAGTAGTTTGGCTTGCAGCAAGCATTAATCAGAAGTCATAATAAATCCACATGGTTCTTTAGACAGCACATTAGTCAAACAGTTTTCTATGATAACGACATTGACTAATGGGCTCTGAGTTAGAAGGGTCAATCATAAACTCATCAAATGCTTCATTTAATTTCTTAATTTGGACAAACACAATTTGTTTATGGGAAAGATATCAGGTGTTCGTGAATGAATAATGGCTATGAAACCAAACTCCATTAATCAGCTCATGATTACAAATGACTTAGAGATTGTTTATTCTAATTTCATTCATTTGGGTCAACAAAGAAAACATGAGCAAATGAAACCATTTGGAAAAAAATGGCACACTTATTTCTCCATATTTAATAAGGCAATGATAAATACTCTTTCAATAACTGTATCAAAAGGACTTTATTATTCAGGTTGATAGGATTCCTTTTTATAGCTGAGTTTTAATACTTATGATTTATAAGGAGACGAGGTAAGAAAAAACAAAAAACAAAACACAAAACTGCATACTCTTCAATGCTATCAAAGGTACGCTCATTTTATAAGACTTCTCTCTGATTTCTCAGGTGGAGGTAGTTTCTCCCATGTTTCCATTGCACTCTGTAACTCTGTACTTTGCCTCACACATAGTAGGTTCTCAAATACCTGCAAGATATTGGGTTGGCCAAAAGTCTGTTTAGTTTTTTCCCCATAAAATAAAAGACACGTTTTTTGTTTCACCAATAACTTTATTGACTTGGATATTTTGAGTATGTTGGTGATTTCCAGCTATTGGCTTCTATCGCGTAGAGGCCAGGGTGCTGCTAAACATCTTCCAATGCACACAACAGCCCCACAGCAAAGAATTATTTAGCCAAAATGTCAATAGTACCAAGAAATTTCACAAACCGCTCTTGACACTTTTGATCAGTCACAGCACCTTCTCCATACACTGCACAAATCTGTTTTTGCATTTCAGTTGTGGTTTTACCTGTCTTCAAATAATAAAGCATAACATTCCGAAACTGTTGTGTATCTTCTTCTATCTTCAATATTAAATTGACCGCACAAAAATTCACCAACTTCATGTTTTTTTTTTAATGCACGCTGATATAACAGCTGTCACAAGACAATCTAATAAAATTATTTTGAATGAAGTTAAAGACAACTAAGCACTACTAGAGATACAGTAAGGCAATAAATAAACTTTTCAGCCAACCCAATAGATGAATGATTTGCAATATTGTAAGCATTTGCACAGTTCTGCCTCAAAACTTTGAGCTTCCAGGGGGAAGAAATACTGTCTTAGGAATCTGTATTTCCATTGGCTAGTATAAGCCCTGCCACAAAATTTATTTTTGTTCAAGTAAATTCTAAGGGAAAGCACTCTATCATGGAAAATTCGAATTAAGTTAATTTAGTGACAGTAAAATTTGCAGTGTTTTGTATTATTTTCAAAGTATCCAAGAACAAAAGTGTAAGGAAGAAGTGTCATCACTTTTAATTATTAAAAGACATCTGTTCTCCCTTCGCTTTCTCGTTTGTTTTTACTGAAGGGCACTTAGAGTAGAGGGGCTTCTCGTTGGGCTGTCCAGCACTGCTGCTTGCTCCGGCAGTCCTCCAGTGCTGTGTGGATGAGCTTGATTTGACCCTCCTGATCTACTCTGTGACCACTTCCACCCTGACCTGACTGATTAACTCTATGGGCTATATCAAATAGGCTGCCTTGCCCTTCAGCTACTATTGGGGTTTGGCCAACAGAAGACACTGAAGGAAGATGAATTAGAGGCCAAGAGGAAAAAGAGATTAGGGTTTATGTCCTGCTGGCCTGGGGTTTCACAGTAGCTGCCTTCATCTTCTAAAGGCCCAGTTTCTGTTGGGACAGCTCTCTGATAAAAAACTCTCAAGTGTTCTACAGCTGCTCTCTTTCCTTTCCTTTTTTAGGCCTAGAGGTGGTGAAGACTTGCAGCTATTGCTAGGTCGGGAATCTTGATGATTCTTCTCAAACCTGACCAACCCTTTAATAGTCCCTTCCTTCGAGTGTGCCATGGATTTCTGGCTGCCACCCTAAGCTCTACATTTGCTCATCATTTGTTCCTACACTCCCTCCCAAGTCTTTGAGGTTGACGCACAACCTATAATCTGGCGTTGTCACTGGAAAGGGACGGGGACTGAGGCAGGTCTGCCCTGGCATGCTTCTGGAATGTGTGGGCTTTTGACTTCATGCAGGAAAGATTTCACAACACAAGTGCAAGTGATTTTGGGAGTAGGTTTATTGAGGCTGGGGACAGTGAAACAAACAAAGGGCTGAAGACAGAAGAGGCAAGATCACAGCAACAGGAGTGAGCCTAGGCGAGTTTGCTTTGGCCCCTTAGGAAGAACGCCACAGAGGCAGAGAAAGTGAGCCGGCTGGGCTGTGTGGACTCAGGTAACAAATTACAGAGGCAAAAGGAGGGTCCTCAGAGACAGGTGCAGGAGGCGAGCCCAGGAGGAGCTGCCAATACTCACTGCTCCCCTGGTTGCAAATCTCAAGGGAACCCTTAGAGCTTAGAAGGAAGAAAGCAAAGATACGCATCTGAGGAAGAAGGGGGGAGAAGGTACAGGTGTGCTCAAAAGAGAATGTACACTGGGTCCTTTGTCTGGAGGGTTTTTACCTGTTTTCTAAAGGTGGAAATTTTAGGGGATGCCTATAGGGAGGATCTCAGATAAATATTCATCAGCTTTCCAGGTATGTCTTTTAATATGCTGATTCATCAAAATGAGTGTATAGTGGGGTCAGGGTCATTCTCTGGTCAGTTTCACCTCCAAAGAATATCAGCATCTGAGAGGGACTGGGACCTGGGCAAGTCTGCCCTGCGCAGTCTGGAATGTGTAAAGAAAGCATTTGTTCTTAAGTGTCCATGGTTAGGGAAGATAAGATTTTGAGATTTATGAGGTGGCTATAAACTGCCTGACCAGTTTCTTCAGCTATCTGTCTCTGTTTCCTCATCCCACTTGGTAAGGAATTTTCCGAGCTTTTTACTGGCCTGCTTCGGAGTCAGTGAGCTTCATCCTGGCCTGGGCTGTTTTATCCCAGCACGCTGGTCCCCACCACTGGGTCTCAGGAAACTTAAACTTTGCTTAGTTAACTCTGTGGTAATTGTTTCTGTTCCTGCCTTTGTAATTGGACCCCTAATCGTGTGCTACTGATGAGTTGTTAAGAAAGTTTCTTGATGTGTTATCTATTTCTGATTCCTTCTCTGATTCCCTCATTTAAACTCTAAGTTCTGACCCGTTGAGTACCAGGTTTCTAGATTAAGAAAAATAAAAACTTACTTTCGCTAGTGTAAAATAAAGTCCTGATAAGTAGATGCCTACAGTGTACTCATAAAGAAACTAGTACATAAGTAAATCTTTATAATAAAATACATAAGATATAATTTATGGCCTCTTATTATTTAAGAATCATTAATGCTTCTCAGTTACAAAACCCTTTTCATAAAGTCTCTTCAAATACTAAATACGTTGTAAAAAAAAAGGCAAATCCCAAGTACCTGTGTAGGAGGGTGCAGCCAGGGGGCCCCCAAAAGGAGGATTTGTAATGGGATCCAGAACCCAGGGTGTCCAGGAAATATTAAAAACATGGGATTTCCTCACCCCCACAAGTATGAGCTGGGGTGCAGGATACATGGAACAGGGCCACTGAGTTGTTTTATACAGCAATAGTTTTGCAGATAACCTCTAGGAGGATCATTTAACATATCTATAACCTTAACTGGTTTCATAGATATGCTAAATAGCTGTGGCCCTGCTTTGAGCCAGGGAAAAGGGGGTGACTTCCACCCAAGATGTAACTGGGAGGCAACTCCCCCTGGTTACAGCACCTGTGTGAGAGCTTGGAGATGATTGGCTCCATGCCATGGGGCCACACCTGCCCAGACTCACAATGGTAGCCCAGTAAAGCTGGAAGGATATGGGAGTGCTGGCAAGTGTAGCTGATTGTGGGAGGAGTCGGAAATGGGGCTGCAGATTCTTTCCTTGATAACATAGAGCATCATTATAAATATCAAAAGATCAAGTAAAGTTTGGCTTGTAAAACAGCAGTGTTCTTAAGATATCATGCATAGAGATACTGCCAGTCAGGAGACTCACAGTGTGATAGATTTGGAGATCTTTTGTCTGCTATTTATAATCTGACTGTCTTGCTTGTCAGGAATTACAGGCCTAACTTGAGTACTTTCTACTATTATTTTCTAATTTACTCTAATTAATAAAAATGGTAGAGGTTCAAAAACTAGGTATCCAGAATAAGCAAGATATCAACATCAGTAAAAAAAAAAAAAAAGAATTATTTAACAATTGGTGCTGGAACTGGTTAGTTCTTTGCAGAAAAAATAATCCATCTCTAGCATCAACACTAAATTCCATAAAATTCAAGAGTTAATGATAGAATATTCATAAAAATATAAAAACAATGGCAGAAAGAAAATACTGAGTTTTATTTAATAGCTGAAAGAGAAAGACTTTTGTGGCATAAAGAATTAGATCTGGCCCAATGAGAGGTCAGGCCTGTCTACAGCTACTGAAAAGCCAGAGTGATTATAGTGTCTTTACTGTTCATGCTGGGTCACTCACACCAAGTCAGACATTTATGCTCTGGCGGTGACTAAGGGTGGAGATCCACACCAAACAGAATCAGAATGGGGCCACCCACGACAAAAAGACCAACTATTTAGATTAGAGGATTAGGGCTTTTTACCACATGATGTCCACCCAATCTCCAGAAATGGTGTAGGGCTGGAGGCTGACTTCAAAGAAATAAGCAATCAGTGAATTAAAAATGCCTAAGTAATGATGTCTGGATAAAATTTCTGGACACTGAAGGTTAGGTGAGCTTCCTGGGTTTGCAATACTCCAGGACTATTGTCACACATTGATGTAGGGGGTTCACACCTTCTGAGGAAGATAGGAACTTCCTTCGGAACACCCCTAGACTCAGCCCTAAGTGTATCTACATAGTTTTCCTATACTAAATGTGACCATGAGAACAGTAACTTTCAGTGATATCTCTGAGTCTGGTGAAGCATCACTGAATCTGAGGGTGGTTTGGGGAAAGCTCTATACTTGTAGTTGGGATCAAAAGTCTAGACAGACTTACCAGTCTGGATGAGTGTGCCCTTGACCTCACAATTTGCTTTCTAAGGTAGCTTTCTAAGCTATAACACAATGAAAGATGGATGAAAGAAATATGGTTAAGAAAATGATTGAGTTGACTAAATAAAAATTTTAAAATTCTACATGTCAAATTAGCCAATAAGATGAAAAAGAAATACCATCCTAAGAATAACACACAAAACTAAGATGACAGATACAAATATTGATAAGATATTAAGAACAGAAAAATTAATAACAAAAACACTAAGTGCCTACAAAGAATTAACACTGAAAAGACATACCTTACAAAATAATTATGGGAAAACACAATGAACTAATTACAAAATGATATGATAGAGCTTACACTATAGATATTATTCAAATCAATAAATGTTGATAGGCTTAATTAACCTATTAAACAGATTTTCAAATTTTAAAAAGCAAGACCTAACTATAGGTTACACACAAAAGACACACCTAAAACAAAATAATTCAAACAGTCTAAAAATAAAAGAAATGGGCAAATGGAAATAATAACAGCAGGATTTGGGATCCTGACATCAAAGTAGATTTTAAGCCAAAAAACATTCAATATGACATAAATGGATATATTTTAATGCTAAAGACAACAACTCAAGATGAAGATATTAGAGTTAATATCTACACATCAAATAATATAGCAATTACTTTTATAAAGCAGAAATGACAGAATATGCAACAAAGTATATATAGAAACAAGCCAACCATAAGAAATATTAATACATTCTCATACAGTATAAGATGGGTAAACTAGACAAAAAAATAGGACATAGAAGAGCTAAAAAGAAACATAAGGTAAATCTTTATAAATATCAAACTTTATATTCTGCAAATAGGAAATATACTACCTTGCTAAGTGTGTAAGAAATATTTGCAAAAATAAACATCCACAAATTCCATAAAGTAGAAATATTACGCAAACCACTCTAGTTAAAACATAATTAACTAGAAATTAATAACAAAATCAAATTGCAAAAAGGTTCTTTTACTTGGAGATTGAACAACTCCTAAAGGGGAAACAAACCAAAATCATAGAATTTCTTAAAAATAATGAGAAACTCTAAACTCAGAATTTATGGGATATATTTGTACTTATTAGAGAAAAACTGAATACCTTTTTTAAGTTAAAACTTAACTATAAAAAGTTAGCTATAAAAATGAGTTATATTCCCAACTCACAAAGCTATATAAACAACAAGAACTGAAGGAAAGTATATGAAAGTAAGTAATAAAAATAAAAGCAGGTTAGAAAACAGATAAATGAAAGATCAAATTAATAAATCATCAAAATTTTCACTTTTAAAAATTAATTAAAATATTAAACAAAAATATACAAAATAAGAGTTGAATAGGAGGATATAATCACTGAAAAGAAAAAGAACTACCAAAAACTTAAGAGACTACTTAGCAAACCTCTACACATATAAATTTGAAAATGTCAATGAAATGGATGGTTTACTAAGAAAATCCAATTTGCCAAAAGTAAACATTTTAGAGATTGGAAAGCTTAAATTATCAAGTTTCATAGAAGATGCAGAGAAACTTTTCAACTACAAAAAAGGCACCAGATCTGTACTGCTTCATAGGGGGAAAACTACTAACCTATCAAACATAGTTTTAATACTGCAAAGATTATTCCAGAGCATAGAAAGGAAATTATGAAACTGTTTTTATGAAGCAAGTATAATATTGGTATCTAAACCAGATAAAGCTAACAGATGCAGAAAAGAAAATTACTGACCAGTAGCACATATGAATATTAATACAAACACTAAATAAATAAAATGCTACAGTAGAGAATGCAACATTACATGAAAAATAATACACCATTAAGAATCCTGAAACACCAATTCAAAAGAACCTATGTACCCCTATGTTCACAGCAGTGTTATTTGCAATAGCCAAGTGCTGGAAACAGCCTTAGTGCCCATCAGTAAATAAGTGGATCAAAAAACTGTGGTACATTTATACAATGGAATACTACACAGCAGAAGGAAAGAAGGAATTCCTACCCTTCATGACAGTCTGGAAGGAGCTGGAGAGTATCATGCTAATTGTGAAATAACCCAGGGGGTGAAAGACAAACACCATATGATCTCGCCTATAAATGGAACCTAATCAACAAAACAAACAAGTGAGCAAAATGGAACCAGAGACATTGAAATAAAAAACAAACTGACAGTAAACAGAGGGGAGGAGGGTGGGGGTAATGGGGGAAAGAAGGGGAAGGGTCAAGTAGAGGAAGATGTATAAAGGACCCATGGACAAGGACAATGATGGGAGGAGGACTGAATGTAGAGGGGTGGGGAGAGTAGGAGAGAGTAATGGGGGAAAAGGACAACTATAATTGAATAATATAAAAATTAAAAATAACAAGTAAAAAATATAGCATTAACAAGTAGGATTCATTATAAGTTATGTTAAGGGTGGTTAAATATTGGGAAATCCTTAAATATGATATAGTATATTAAAAGATCTAAAGCTCATATAAACTGATGTTGAAAACTCAATAGAAAAAATCCAACATTCATTAATGATAAAAACTGTCACTGAACTAAGAATAGAGGGGAACTTCCTCAACTTGATAAAGAATATCTACATAAAGCATACAGCTAATATCATACTTAATGATGAGAACTTGAAGCTTTTCTGCTAAGATCAGGTATGAAGTGATTACGTCCCCTTTTATCATTCCTTTTCAAAATCATACTAGAAGTCCTAGCAAATGCAATAAGACAAGAAAAGGAAATAAAAGTTATATAGATTGGAGCAAAATAAAACTGTCTTTGTTCCAAGATAACATGATCATCTATGCAGGAGATCTGAAAAGCTAACAAAAATACTGCTGGAACTAATAAGCAAATTATAGCAAGGTTGTAGGATACTATAAGTTTAATGAACAAAATCAATCACTTTCCAATAAACAGCAATAAATAAGTAGAATTTGAAATTTAAAACACAATTAACATTTATTAGCACCCAGAAATACAAAATACTTAGGGATAAATCTAACAAAATATGCACAAGATTTACATGAGAAAAACTACAAAAATTTTATGAACAAAGTAAGAGAAAACGAAATAACTGGAGAGATATTCCACATGTATAACAGGAAGACTCAATATTTTCAAAATATAAGTTCTTCCCACCATGATCTGTAGATTCAATGCAATCCCAATCAAAATCCAACAAGTTATTTCAACAAGCTGATTCTAAAGTTTTATAAGGATAAGTAAGAGACCCTGAATAGCCAACATAACATGGGAGGAAAACAAGTTGGAAGACTGACATAACTTGACTTCAAGGTTTATTATGAACCAATAGTAATCAAAACAGTGTGGTACTGGTGAAAGAATAGACAAATAGATCAATAAAATGGAATTGAAAGTCCAGAAATAGACGTACATGATACAGTTAACTGACCTTTAACAAAGGACCAAAGGCATGCAATAGAGAAAAAACAGTCTTTTCAATAAATGGTGCTAGAACAGTTGGACATCTACATGACAGAGATAATTAATGTAGCCATTGACCTTGCACTCCCCACAAAAATTAACTCCAAATGGATCACAGACCTGCATGTAAAACACTAAATACAACTCTATTAGACAACACAGGAGACAACCTAGATGACACTCAGTACAGCAATAACTTTTTAGTTAACACCATCAAAGACACGATCCATGAAAGAAGTAAGTGATAAGATGAACTTTATTAAAATTAAAAACTTTTCTCTGTGAAAGACAATGTCAAGAGAATGAGAACACTAGTCACAGACTAGGTATAAATATTTTCAAAAGACACATAATGGACTGTTATATGGACTGTTATCCAAAATATACAAAGAACATTTACAATTTGACAATAAAAAAACAACCCAATTAAAAAATGGGCCCAAAACTTTAGCAGATACTTCACCAAGGAAGATATACAGATGGCAAAAAATATATAAAAAGAGGTTCAACAATTCATCAAAAAATTTAGAAATAAAAAACAAAAAACAATGGGATACCATTATATATTTATTAGAATGGCCAAAATCCAGAACACTGACAATACCAAATGCTGATGAGGATGGAGAACAACAGGAACTCACAATCATTGCTGGTGGGAATGCACAAATGGTATAGCCACTTTGTAAGATAGTCTGGTGGTTACTCACAAAACTAAACACACTCTTACCGTATGATTCAACAACTGCACTCCTTGGTATTTACCCAAAGAAGTTGAAAACATATCTATACAAAAACCTGCATACGGAACTAGAATAACCAAAGCATTCTGAAAAACAAGAACAAAAGTGAAGGGCACACTAACTGTTTTCAGGACTTACTATTGAGGTACCATAGTCATGGTAGTGTGGTACTGCCAAAAGGACAGACATGCATATGATCAATGGAACAGAATAATGAATTCATGACAGACCTAAGTCATTCAAAACTGGAAACAACCTGAACACTTTCAATTAATCCACACAGTGAAATATTACTCAGTAATAAAAGAATAAAATACCGATACATGCAACAACATGGATAAATCTCAAAAACATTATGTGAGGTCAAAGCCAGACTCAAAAAGCTACATGCTATATGATTCCATTTACAAGACATATTGGAAAAGTCGAAACTGTAGGAACAAAAAACTGATCAGTTGTTTCCAGGAGCTAGGAGTGGTGGGAAGGGTTCACAACATAGGTAATGGGGAAATCTTGAGGAATGAAAAGATTGTTTTGTATCTTGATTCTGGTGTTGTTACATACTGTTTGCATGTTTCAAAAATCAAATAACTCTCACTAAAAAGTGCATTTTACTGTATATAAGTTATTAACTTAAAAAACATTGTTTAATCCCTGGCTGGTGTAGCTTGGTGGATTGAGCACAGGCCTGCGAACCAAAGCATTGCCAGTTCGATTCCCAGTCAGGGCACATGCCTGGGTTGCAGGCCAGGTCCCCAGTCGGGGATGTGCTAGAGGCAACCATACATTGATTTTTTTTTTAAAGATTGTTTAAAAAATAAACAGGCAAGGCATAAACAAGGAGAAAATATTTATAAAGTATATACCTGCCTTGTATTCAGAATAAAGAACCCTACAAGTCAATAATATAAACAATTTATTTAAAATGGACAACAGATAACTACTTCACAAAGTACACAGATGACATATGACTGCATGAGAAGATGAACTACCACAGGAATGTACATTAGAGTCAAATGAAATATAACACATTCTAAGAGAATTGCAGAAATTAAACAGCAGAATAATGACAACACCAAGTGAAGTCAAGGATATGGAACACATGGGACTTTCATACATTGCTGTGAAAACACAGAATGGTACAGCCACTTTGGCAAACAGTTTGGCAGTTTCTTAGAAATTTAAAGCAATACGTCTATATAAGCAATCAATCCTATTCCTAAGTGTTTATTCAAGAAAATTGAAAATTCATGTTTATAAAGACGTGTACTCAAATGTTCACATTAGTTTTCATCATAAAAACCATGAATTGGAAACAACTCGCCTGTCCACCAATTGATGAATAAATAGGCCATACAATGCAATACTATTTGCCAATAACAAGAAGTGATACTCACAACAATGCAGACGAATTTGAAAAGCATTATGCCAAGTGAAACACCACAGGTAAAAGTCTACATACCCTATGATTCCATTTATATGGCATTCTGAAAACAGCAAAATGACAGTGACATAAGGCAGATTAATGGTTGCTAATGTCTGAAATGGGGAGAGAATTGACTTCAAAGGAGTACAAGGGAACTTCTTGGGATAATGTACATATTCTTCACCAAAAATTTTGGTTGTAGTTACATAAATACATACATTTTCAAAGTTCATCAAATTTCATACTAAATATTGAGGAATTTTATCATGTTTCAAATAAATGTTGCTGGAACAGTTGGACATCTTTTTCTATACCTCCATAGGTCTATTTTCGTAAGTATAAAAATCAGAAAATAAAAACAAGCAAAAAGAAATTAATAACCTTAAATCCCACCCTCAGGGATAATAACCACTATTAGCATTTTGATATAAAACACCCAGGATATTCTTCAATGTAAATATAAACTTCTGGTCAAAACTAAAATAGAACCATTCTTTACTTCACACTCTTCAGGAGCTTCCTTTCTCTGAATTCCAAAATAGGGCACAAATATTTTCAGTAAATACACGGTGTACATTAAAAGAGAAAAACAGACTATGCCATAATTGTCCTATTTGTAAGTAAACACTGAGAATTCCTACTGTAAAATGTCTTTTGCTGCCATTAATTATTTCAACATTTACCAAACTTGTTTTTATTAATACAGAATTTAATTTAATTCACAAGTCTTGGATTTCTGAAAAAAATGCATTTTCTAGTTTTGCTAAATAAAATTCATTAAGTCCTTTAAAAAACAGAACAAAATCTTTTATGGGAAGACAGAACAATTAAAATAACAGTAAACACTAAATAAACATTAATTCAGTAATTTTTTAGAAGAGAAAAAGGATTATTTGTTGATTTGTAAATTTAGGAGATGTTGCACTCATACACAAAAAGGGCCACTCTATTTAAACAGTTTTTTTTCATTATTATGAAAGAAAAAAAGAAACCCCAGGGTCTAAAATGTAATGAGTGATCCTATTAGTTCCACCAGACTAAAATCATACAGTCTACGTATGTGGTCTTTTCAGCCACATCTGTCATGAACCACTTTTACATCACAAAATGCAAAATACTGAGCACTGATTTACTAGATAAGACCTGGGAAAGTGTTCATCATTTGCTTTCCCCCCAAAAGAAAACTTGGCTCATAGGAAGATAGGTGACTGTTTTTTTGCAGAGCATACTCAAAACTTACACAGTTTAGAATCAAATCTTAATATAATCTGAGCAACAAAGCAAAAAACTATAATGAAAGATTAAGTAACATTTTTCTAAAAAGAAGAAATCTCAATTGTGGCTTTCTTAAAATCCAAACAGTTTACTTAACTAGAAAAACACAGATCAAAAATTTAACATATTTATAATATATAAAAACATAAAAAAGTGTTTACTATATAGTAGATGCTCAATAAATGATAATGTTTAAACAGTGAACAAAACATATTTTTATTAAGCATTTTATATACTAATTTGAAGTTCCTCCTTGAAAAGCTCTGTTACATAAAGGGAAATTTTACTTAATATAAAAATAAATAATATAGAGGAGTTCCGAGTTAATTATTTCCTTGACTTATTTGAAATCTATGTATCAGTTTTTGGTAAATTTGTTTACATAGTATTATTTTCTCCTACAAAAAAACAGCTGTAATCTTCCTTGTAGGAAAAGGTTGGTTATCATTCAAATATTTTTAATGGCTTAAATTAAGAAATATTAAAAGGTGTTTAATAAAAACTCATTACATAATTCTGTTTTAAATATATCATTGACAACGATTCTAAAACCACTGAAAAAGAAAATGCAAACTTGATATGTAAACAAACATCCAAATTTTATACACTTGTCAGTCTTTCAATAATGAAGTCTGGGGGAAAATAAATTCACAGACACCCAAGTGAATTGGCAACTGTAAGTGACAGAAGCCCTCCTAAATCCTCTGTTTACACTGGGGATTAGTGGAGTAGATTTTGAGTTTCAAACTGAACAGTCCATGGTCAAGGGAACCTGCTCCCTGTCAGCCCGCAGGGCATAAGGACAAAGCATGGTCCTGGTAGGAAGTGACCCATAAACGTATTCCTACCCAGGATTTATACAAAGCCAGTCTGCCTCACAGAAACTCCATATGACCATTAACTGGCCTGCAAGGCCTGCCAGGAGGCCTAATTACAGGTCTACAGAGCCCAATAACAAAAGCTGAAGGGCTTTAGCCTAGGGATGATCTGCTTTATACTGACTTGAGAGAGTCCATATAGAGGACCCAAAAGAAAGAGGTTTAGCTTTAAAATTCTCCCCAGAGATCCAGCATTGTACTCGAGTCTAGAAAGCCCACATGCAACATACTTCAGCTAGGCTTAAACATACCAGCCTCTCAAAATTAACATTCAACTACTGTCTGCTTAACATCTGCTCAAACATGGCAAGTTGCTGTGGCATTGTCAGACTCTAGCTGATAGATTTCTTCTTAGTAAATATTACTAGGTATAAATAATGGTTGTTCAAATATAAATATGTAACTGATGCTAAAACACCTATACTTTTTAAAAAGCAATTTACTTAATGATATTCTTTAGGAAACACTGTTGTATCTTCTCGGCTCAACACAGAACCAAAAATCTTGTTCATAATTGGAAACTGAAAGTTAAATTAACATTTTAAATTTCATTTTGCATTAAGGCTATTACATTTCACACAGAATTTCTGAAGTTTGCTGAAACCATATTTGATGACAAAACAGTTTTAACCAATGCCCAAGTCAATCAAACTATGTAAGGTTTCTACAGTTTCATTTAAAAATTTCTTAATTCTTGGTAACTTCCAACGGTATATGCGTGCTGGTGTGGGAAGGCTGTCTGGCTCTCTCCCTCCTCTTTTGTTCCCTGATAAGGCCACTCCAGTGACGCCACAGAAACTACTCTTACTCGTACTAGCTCGTATTTGCAGAACACTCAGTTGCTGTTAGGTGCTGCCCTAAACACTTTATTACATTAACTTATTTATCATAAATAAAAAGACTCCAAAGATACACATTGTTACCACTCCCATTTTATAAATGAAAAAAAAATGATGCTCAGCAAGCTTTAAAAACTTACCCATGATTTTATCCATAAATAACAGAGCTGGAAGCGGCATCCCGGCCATCTGACTTGAGAACTTAACCACAGAGGCACATTGTATTTCCGAATAATCGCTAACATTTACGCAATCCTTACTATCTACCAGGCACTGTTCTAAGTGTTTTTGCAAATGTTAACTCGTTTCGACCGTGGAACAACACCATCATTAGTTATGTGCTATTACTGCCTGCATTTCACAGACGAGGAAAGTGAAACGGGGTAGAGGAGAAGTGTAATGTCCAAGCGCAGAGTCAGTGAAGCTGGCTGTGAATCTCGACTGCCGACACACAGTCCAGCAGACACCTGCACAAGGAAAGCCTGAAAGCTACTTATTTGTATAAAACAGAGATTAATTTTTCAATCATTTGCTGTTTTTTTTAGGTTTGTCCTACATGAAAGTCTCTCTCACAATAAATCAAGCTGTTTTTTGGACCCACAGATCAGAGATTAGAAACCTACAGAGCAAAACCTCTGTCAGCTTTAAATCAGGGTAGCAGGATGGTTTCCTTCGCCCCCTGAAAACTGTGGAGCATTAGCACGGGAATCTCATTTGTAGCTCTCAGAATCACAAGTATTGAAAGTCAGACTGAATTTAGATAGTATTGAGACTTCCAAGATCACATGGCTGTAAAGAGAAAGGGGCAGGACTTGGATTCTAGGTGCTTAATAGGTATCCACTTGGAATAAAATCTAAGTTTAATACGCTGCAGAAGATGGAGTGACGTAGATCTGGCTTATTACAAAGCATAGCTTCGGACCTGGATATAACGTGCAAGGGTGTGTGCCTCATCTGTCGTTAACAATACTTAACCAGCTTCTCCACTACCAACAAGGGTCTCTGAGATGCATGTTCCTACTTAGATTGATGACAAGAGCAATGGCAGTCATAAAACATTACTCTAGATTTTTCAAAAATTTAAAAAATCTAACTATTATGAGCACTCTAATAGTTAAGGGAAAGAATGTTTTGACTGAAACTTTAATCCTTTTCAAGTAGAAATAACTCATTGCAGAATCAAAGGCTTGCTGGAAGATAGGAATTATTTTATTGTAAGATAATTGTACTATTACACCTAACAAACCCAGGTATGTACTTCGCGACATTTTAGATCGCCCTTCTTTCTGCCCAACATAACTCAAGGACTTAACGTATGAACACAAATAGTTCAAGGGTCAGAAATCACTGGATTCGAGTCCTGGTTCTGCCACTTATTAGCTGGGAGATCTTTTTCAAGTCATTTACACTTTCAGGATATTTGTAAAATGAAGCTAATTAGCTCTCCATGCAGTGATGTGAATCAAATGATAAAAAAGATTTATGAAAACCCTTGAAAACTACAAAGTACAATACAAAGTGTTATAGACATAGTTCAGAAAATAAAATATTACAGGTTTTAAGATAAAGGTGATTTACCGTACACGCACCCAAAAATATCTACTTGTTCTTGTAACACGAGATACAATTTTATAGGTTGCATGTACCAGTAATTTTATTATAAGTAAAATATTAAAGACAGTTTAGAGAAAATTATATCTTGAAACCGTGTTGTGAAAAGTGTCCTCTTTTCATGCTAATAAAAATATTTCTGTTTGAGAAAAATCTCTCCTCTAAATTCTTCTTCTAACCCATGAACATACTTGGCGTAAGATAATACTGTGTTTTTGTGGAAAACCAAAATCATGTTTGGAAAGGTGCTAAAAAGTCAAACAACAGTGACAGCAAAAGTGATGGAGACAAGTCTTTAAGTAAACTTATTACTCCTTCCTCCTCCTTTGTGATAATCATGTTTGATTAAATTTTCTGTCATACACTACCTTAAAATTTAAGATTAAAAAGTCATATTACTGTCATTTATCTTTTTGAAGCCAGAAAACTTTTTTGTACATTTATTTTCAAATCCATCAAACAGTAGTTACAATGAGCACACTAGCATTTAAAGGTTTAATTTTCAATTACCCAGGTCATTTGTTTCTCTACAATGACTTATTCACCAAAGATTAATAGCTGGAATTTTATTTGGTATAGTTCTGCTCATTATAGGTGCTGTGTTTCTGGGAAAGATTTATTAAAGTTTTAGATATGATTCTTGACCTTCAGAAGTTTCCCATTTCATTGGGAAAATAAGTCTAGCACTCGTGAAACAACTAAATATTAATAGCAGCAGCATGTGAGTAAACAGCAGCATAAAGAGTATGCACAGACGGGTACAGAAGGAATTCAAAGGAGTGAAAGACATGTGTTGAAATGGTCAGGAAAAGCATATGGAAATTTTATTTGAGACGCATCCTGAGTGTTTGAAGAGGAAAAGGGAACAGAGGAAGACATTTCCAGAAGTGATAAAATCCTCAGCCAAGAGTCCCAGGAAGAAACAAAAATAACTCAAATAACAATGTGGAAAAGTACAGAAATTAACTCTAAGAAATAAAGATAGCAGTCTGTCGATCCACCATACAGAACATTGGAATCTTAAGCATAGAAGTATAAAATTGATTTTTTAGCAAATGATAGCCAATGAATAATATTTTCTTTTTATTGAAAATACCGGGGTGACGCTAGTTAGCAAAATTATACAGGTTCAGGTCCATGATTCCACACGATCTGTGCACTGAGCCGTGTGCTCACCACCCCAGGGGAAATCTCTGTCCACCACAATCTATCCCCTTATACCCTCTCCTTTACCTCCTCCAGCCCCCTTGCCCTGGCAATCACCACACCGTTGTCCACGTCCATGACCTGAGAGTCAATGAATAATTCTGAGCGAAGGGGTGGCATGTCCAAATAGTGGCTGAGGAAGAATCATCTGGCAGTGGTATTCACAAAAAACAATATGAAATAAACATATTTTGGCTGCTACCATTTGCCACCAAATGGGTCGAGACTAGGCACTTTATATATTATAACATTATAATATATATCTTCACAACAACCCTATAAGGTAATTATTTACCTTCCCCCATACAGATGAGGATATTTTGGAACAGCGAAGTCCCTAATCCTACTTTCAAACAGGTAACTTAAATGTGTGACATGGTCAAGTTGAGACATTAGGGACTGTACTCATATATTGCTGATGAGAAAGTAATGCGGTTTAGTTGCTGTGGAAAAGTTTGGAGGTTTCTCCAAAAGTTAAACACAGAATTACCAAATAACCCCACAAATACAATCCTGGGCATATACCCCCCAAATTACAAACAGGTACTCAAAAAAGTACATGTTCATAGCAATACTATTCAAAATAACCAGTGGGTAGAAATTATCCATATTTTCATCAATATACGTAAATGAATAAACAAATGTTATATATAAACACAATGGAGTATCACTCAGCCATCAACAGAAAGAAAGCCTGCTACTAACACCTGCCACAACATGGCTAAATCCCCAAAACACTACACTAAGTAAAAGAAGCCAAACACACAAGGTCACATGCTGTATGATTCCATTTATATAAAGTACCCAGAATAGATACATTCACAGAGAAAGGGGGCCAGCTGGTGGTCTCCCAGGAGCTGGGAGAAGGGGGGGGGGGTGGAGAGAAAACTGCTCAATAGTAAGAGGTTTTACTTTGGAGTAACGCGAATGTTTTAGAACTAGACAGAGGCAGTGGTTATAAACCACTGCAAATGTACTCAATGCCACTTTAAATGCACAGATAAAATACATACATAATTGTTCACTTTAAACAATTATGATTGATTTTTTATTATGTAAATTTTACCTCAATAAATTACTTTTTAAAAAATAGAGGACTATAGTAAACTAGAAGATATGTACTTCTGTCACACCCCTTTTACGAAATCCCGTTTGGGCAAACCAAATAGCTCAAGGTCACGGAGCAAGTGGGAAGCAGATCTAGAACCCTTCCACTACTCACTACCATCTCTCTGGAGAAGACCTGAAGCAAGAGACCAATTGGGAGGTAATGGATTAGCCTTTGGGTGAAAAGTTTGGTGTCTGGACTAAGGAGATTGTAGTGGAAAAGATAATAAAGGAATAAACATAAAAATATTCAAAATGAGAGTCTACACAGATTGACTTACTGACTATACAGAAGTCAGCAAATTTCAAGGTTTTGAATCTTAAATAGGAGAATGATAAGTATTTTTTAAAAGGAAAGGAAGAAATCATGGAAGAAACAGTTTGTAATTGGATTTACTCAGTATCATAGAATAAATCACTAGCTGAGGTTACGACTTAGATTCACTTTTAAAAATTTATACAATTTTGCAACCTTCTGTGTC
>PVKM010023396.1:0-21183 GCA_004027735.1 Carollia perspicillata | reverse complement strand
TTCCAGAGACCCTGAGCTGTGCCCGGTGGTACCTGAGGGGGACAGCTTTGGAGCTGACTGGAGCTCAGGTCTTGCTTGGGTGGGCCTGTCCCTCCAGGCTGCGGGAGGCCCGAGTTGATCCTCTGGTTGCAGATGCTGCCATCTGGGAACACAGAATCAGCCAGACCAAGGCCTTCCCGTGCCCAGGGCAGCCCTACCAGCACTCGGGGACCTTCCCTGACTGCCTGTCCTGGGTCCCCAAACACACCCTCCTGGTTGGTGGCTACTGGTTGAATTCCTCCTGCCCCAGGCCATCAGCTGATTCTGCGGTCTCTGTTCAGACATGGGAGGACCAAGAGACATTACGGGGCTGGGTCTCCCTGGGGCACCCCTACACCACAGCTCAGACTGTGGGGTGGGGGTGGTGAACGGCCTATCCAGCCCCCCGGTGGCCAGGGCAGGCTGTCTCCACTCAGCACAGGGTGCCTGCAGTGGCCCCTCTGCCTCTGGGGTGGTGCTGGTGGGAATTTAGACGGCCACCTTGACAAGGATCGGACATCACCAGGACATCCTCCTGTAAACATGGAGGGTGCGCTGCTGTGCCCGGCTCAGCTGATAATGAGACAACATTAATGAGAAAGAATAAGGCAATTATTGCTCAAACCACATGTTAAAAACACCACTCTTTGCTGAACTTTGGGGAAATGTCTATAAGCATTTGGGCTCATCCGGATTTATTAATACACAGTCACACACTGGTGTAAGGAGCAGCAGGAAAGAGAAGGCGCAGGTGATATGGAGCGGACACCACTACACCTGCACTCAGGGTGGGGCCTGGAGGCCAGGCAGCTGGCACCCGGTGGCAATGGCCTTGCCTCCTCATCTCATTTCTGAAGCTGCAGCCCTCCAGCCAGGTGCTTTGTAAATGAGGGGTGGTTACAGAGGGTGCCTCTACATTGCATGTCAGAGACATCCTACTTCAGCTCAGGGAGGAAAATGAAAAAAAATCTCCTTCGTGAAAAACAAACAAACAAGGAACAAAAACAAACAAAAAACAAAACAAAACAAAAAACACAGCACATTCTGGGCAGCCAGTTCAGGGCTGGCATTTACTGCTGGGCAAGGCAGAGCGTCTGGGCCCTCCGGAGTGGACGGCCTGGCAGCGGTCCCGGGAAGGGGACACGCTTTTCTCTGACGGCTCATTTGCTGGATCTTAATTATCCTGGAGATTTGTGTTGCTGTTGTTGTTGTTTATTTACTACCGAAGTCAAGGAAAAAGTCAGATGGAGCAAAATCACACAACTGTCCATTCTCTAGAGGAGAGCATCAGCACATTAGAATTGTCTCTATAAGATGCCCCGGGGAACCACTGCGACTCACTTTGAGAATCAGGGGACTTGATCCCTGGCCCCTGCTCACTAATTTCTTATGTGACAGCTGATCTACAGAGTTGCACCTGCATTCGGTCGGCCCAAAGGCAAATTCAGTTTGTTGGGGGCCTTTCTGGCCTTCTGACGTTTCATACGGAGGTTCCACGTTCTGGGCCACAGCTGCTCAGCTCTCCGCTCCTCTGTGACCAGCCGAGTACCAAGTACTGAGTACTGAGTACCGGGCTCCCAGGCTCCCGGGCCGGGCTGCTCGACGATGCTGCACACTGCAACCTCGGCCCTTGTGGGTTTATAATTTTGCTTCCCTGTTTTGCCCTGTTCCTGAGAATATGTTTTCACAGCTGGCAGTAGGCACGCAGCACCCAGAGGCCCTGAGCCCCCGAGACCTGCCAAGCCTGCGTAAGCCAGGCCTGAAAAATGGGGCTCATCTCAGGGCTGCTGTGGGGAGAATTGGGGGAGTTTAATTGGTTCTGACTTCAGGATTCAGATCCTAGTTTTCCCTGGAGGTGTGCGTTGTAGGCAGCAATATTACCAAAGCCAGGTCCTCATAAACAGGCTGCAATTAATCAAGTTCCACGATCATTTGTAATGGGAAAACGTAAGTGAGCATTCGAACATTTAATTACAATATTTTGTAATTGTTAAATCACCAGTGACATTACAAAATGCTCTTGGTGACCAGATACACCATGTATTTCTGTGTGGGAAGGCAGAAACACTCAGCAAAAATGATGTAATTGCAGGCATTTTTCCCCCTCCTTAATCTTCTGTAAAAGGAACCAATTCAAATAAATAATTTAACTTGATTGTTTTTAATTACATTGTAAACACATGCAAAGAAAATCTAGTATAAAGGTAAACACAAGTCACTTGGTAATAAAAATGCAGGCTCCAATTCTTCTTGGATGACAGATGAATTGAGTTGAATATATTCTTGCTCTGTGGAAAACGTGGAACATTGAAAACTGCAAACAACTGAATTCAATTAGCAGGCCTGGTTCAAAACAGCTTGGTGAACTGGAGGGCAAGGACTTCCTATCAGCCACCCACTGTAGGACCAGGTAAGCATCCAAGTTCACGGCTGATAGGAATTGGTGGAGAAACCATTTAAAACCGGTGCCTGTGTTTTTCCATCCAGCCATGTCTGGCGAGCAGATCCACAAAGAGAGTCAGCTGCTAATGTTTTCAATCCCTCACCTTACATAAGACCTTAATTCATCAGAAAGATATAAAAGTGGAGAAAATACACTCAGTGTTGAAAGATGGACTACTAACTGCACTGCATTCAAATGCAGGTGAGTCCCAACAGTAAAGCTCAATTCCGAATTTCCCTGCACTAATCAATCACGGTCGGCAATCGTCCTGAGGCCTGTGCCACCTCACGAGAGGTCCTCCCAGCCAGAGCCCGTCCTGGGCTCACTTTCTGAGCTGCTGACGTTTTCTACTTAAGAGGAGAGAACGCCCATTCATTTCAGAGAAGAATGGGCCTTTGCCTTGGTGTTCAAGACATGTTATTTTCAGTTGCTTAGCAAGGCCATTACTTTTACATCCGAAACACATAAATAGCTTGGTTCACACATTTAATTGCTTTGACTGGTCTGGAGCGGGAACCCTGTGGGTCACCTGTGCTGCACATAGGGCCTGCCTTTGTTTAACTAGCTGGCTACCCAGGTCCCTGAAAGAAGCAGCTCAAGGCCCTGGAGACTGAGGTGCACAACTTTCTTAGGAAACCAGAGACATCAGTGGGGCTCCTCGCCTTCCAGAGCAGCCAATCCCCACACACACATTCAGTGGACTCCCACCTGGTCTGCGTTTCACTTAGGAGAGCTGATCTGCCGGTGCTCCGGGGCAAGCTGGGGCGGAGGACACAGTTTCAGTGGTGGGGCCGTGCCAGATGGGAGGGATGGCTCTGCAGCTCCCCACCTGTGGGTGCGAGTCCCCCACCTTCGTCCTGGGATTGTGCAGGTTGAATGGATTCCTTTATAAATTTCGTTCTGCACCCTGCCCTCCCATAATTACAAGTACTGTAAACCGGCTCCTGCATCTGTCCTGTGAGTGAGACTGCAGTGACATCATTGTACTCTGTAAGCATCCCTCCACAGCACAGCTGTTCTCAAGGCCTGGGGACCGGGGCTGCGTGGGCTGGGGTCAGTTTGACAACTTCCGGTTTTGCCTCCCTCCTGGAGGACAGAACTCAACCCCTCAGAGGATGGGTCTTCACGCTTATTTGTGTGGCGCACAACAAGACCAGAAACAGACCCTCGCTTTCACAGCGTGGGGAGCAGTTCCTATTTGGCATCTCAGGGCGTCCAGGCTGCATAACAGGGTGTGTGGTTGGGGAGGTGGGGAGGGTGGAATGAGAGCATGCCTGGAGGGAAAAGCAACACCTCTGGTGGTGACAGCCCGGGAAGGAGCTCAGGGTGTGGATGGCTCACGCAGGTGGGGGAAGGGCAGGCGCACAGGCTGCGGGGAGGCCGGGTCCTGCGTGGCCTCCCACAGAGCTGCACTCATGCTTGGGCAGAATGAGGATAAACGAGGAATAAAAGATCACTGGGAAACATTGAGGGCTACCTCTCAGTCTGGAGCCCAATGAAAAACTGTCACAGATGGAGGAGGTGGGCTCAGACTTGCGCGGTTCAAGCCGAGGCCTCCGAGGGAATGGCTCCATCCTCAGGACCAAGAGAGAGTCGTTGGCGGAACCAGGGTGCAAACAGAGAGGTGGTGGGGCTAGCAGAGCTGAGCGGGGTGGGGTGGGCAGCCGCTGTCACCGGAGTGCAGGCAGGAGTGGCTGGGCTGGGCACCGGGGGAGAAGGCCCGTCCTAAGGTGGGACCGCAGGGCTAGAGGTGAGTTATTTCAGTCATGTTCCCCGGATCCTGGATGGCGCGTGTAAACCCACAGTTAACACAGCAAATGGGGGTGGAGGCCTGTGGAGTTTGAGGGGGGAGTTTTGGCATGCTTCAGATTCAAGACTTTTTAGTGGTTGTTAATCCTTTCAGAGTCCTATTTTAATGGTTTTGTAGAAGAATTGTCCACTTAAGACGTTTTCTCAAGGAAAATATTGTGATGACTTAAAAGCTTGCCGTATTGGCACCAATGTCAGGGGGCACTTAGTAGGAAATCAGCAGGTCCTAGCTAAGGACTGGATGCAGCTGACTGCAGTGCTGCCTAGTGTGAAAGGTTTAATTCAAACTTCACGGCGTGGCAGGGACGGCTCACTTTACCCAAGGCCAATGCAGCCCTTGCCGATGCTGGCTCCGAGCCGCAACGCAGAGAGAGCAGTCAGCCTGCTTTCCTGCAACAAGGCCAAGGCCAAGCGCTCGGACTTCAGGAGGAGAGCCAGTGCTCTCTGCCTCCTCTCTCCGCTCTGCCTCCAGCTGGAATTCAGTGGTTTCTTCCCTAACTTAAAAGACTTAACGCTGGGGTACGCCTAAGGTCTTCCTGAACCTACCTGAATTTACTTGTTACTCAAGGAGGCCTTTTGCTATTTCTGTATGGATTGCTGGTGAGGATCCTGCAGCCCCAGACGCCCTCTCGTCCCAGAAGAGAGCAAAGTTTGGGTCTCAGCAGCATGGTTTTCTCCGGATGATCTCAGTCCTTTAGCAAATTGCCCAGTTTTGGTGCCCAGAGCTTTCCCTCCAGGGCTGGCGAACAAGAAGGCCAGCCGGTGCCCATGACGGCCATGGGTTTGGGGACGTCCCAGTTGCCTTGGCCCAAACTCCCCAGGGAATCCCACAGGACCCAGAAATGTATGAGTCCCTTGTGAAACTGGCATGAACCCACCCTCTTCAAAAACAAAGACTCTCAGCATTTTAACAATTATTGTTGTAATGCTTATCTTCCATATGAGATGATACGCATGTTGGAAGTGGTGTTTCAGTGCACTTATGAAAATCAAAGCAAAATGAAAACATTCAATGGTTGGCTAACACAGGCCAGTTCCCTTCTCCGCTGGTGCCTTTCGTTATCAATGGCACGGCCAAATGCTGCCCTCCCATCCAGGTGCATGTGGAGACACCCCTCGGAGGACACCCGAGCAGCCCACCCGACTGACAGTCAGGAGGTCTTCCCCAGCTAGTGCCGCCCTGGCCCAGGGACCCCACAGTGGGCAGGCTGGGTGTGTGGCTCTCCACGGAGTGCAAGCGCTCAGGAGCGGTGTGTTGGTTTGGGAATCTCCTTGGAGGACCTCAGAATAGTTCCATAAACACTTCTTTTTGGCAACTTGGGACAAACTTAAGCTGCTATAAAAAGGGAACCAGAGTTGTTTTTTTTCAAGCCAACACACTAAAACTGAAAAAGAGGGACCTCTGAGGAATCCACACAGGAGAATGTGAATTAACTAGGTGTTACCTGTGAGTGGCTTAGGCCAAGTGACAGCTAAGTAAAAGGCAGACTTTCCCTCTCCCAGTGGCCTGGGTGCCTGTTATGGAAGGGGCAGTTGGCATTTGTTTGCATCAATTAGAGACTTGGTCTAATTGTAGAATCATTCCTGGAGAGGTGATGGGAGGACCAAGAGGTCTTTCTTTGACCATGTCCTTCACTGCGACCCAGTTACACTGCAGGATGGGTGATCGGCAGAGAATTTAACAGGAAGGGAGGCTTCGATGAGAAGGAGGAAGGGGTCATACCCACCCACTCAGAAAACTGACCAGACCAGGCTCTGAGCCAGGAGAGAAGGGGAGTGGGAGGAGGCTAGAGGAGGCTGTTGGTGCCAGTAGGGCCAGAATTTGCATCTTCTTCAGGGGCCACCATTTCTGCCACATCGTTATATGTGAATTAGGATGAGAAATGAGAGACGTCAAATCCAACCCAAATCCAAAGAGAGAACAACTCTAGTCAAGTGAAACTTTGAAAAGAGGTTTTAAAACCCAGTGGCTTACTGGGGTGAGCCCTCCGCTGGGCAGCAATGTCTCTTGGTTCCAAAGTAATGGCTTTGGCTTTTTCTAGAAGGCACTCAGAAGCGATGCAGGGTCAGGCCATTACTGGACAGGTGCTAAAAGGCCTGCCCTCAGGCCAAAGGGCATCTGAAATTCCCACCATTAGTCTTCCCTTTGGCTTTAGGCCACCCTTCAAAAGGCCTATAAAATGCAAATATATGTGGGGGAGGGGTGAGAGTCCCCATCAAGCCCAGGACAGCAGGGACCCAGGGGCTGGAGGGGCTGAAAGCCCAAGAAACACACGCTGAGCTAGGGGAAGTGTCAGAAAGTCTGAGGTCTGTAGCAGTACTTTTCAGGCTGGGTTTGCTCATTTAGTGAGTCAAGAAGCCAATTTAGTGTGGGGTACCCAGGATTAAAACAAAGGAATTAGAACAGAACCTATCATAAGGCATGTGAATTATTATGTATACGGTATTATTCTTTGTAGGAACTCAGACTTTCGTCCTGATGGCAGGTCTATGTCTGTTTCGTGTGTATGTGTGTCCTGTGTTGAAATGATGCCTCTCTCACCATGGTTATTGTCTGCGTGGGTCTGCCAGGCAGCAGGGGCTCAGCTGACGAAGTGCGTGGCCACCAAAGCTGAGGGGCGATGACCAATTTTGCCTTCTTCCCAGTGCTGCCAAGGCCTTCCTGAACAATGACAGCACAGCTACAGCTTCATCCAGGAAAGCCATTTTTTTTTCAATTGAAAGAAAAAATGCAGCAAAACATTCCAACAATGAAGAAGTGTCATTCCTTCCCATCTTCCAGTCCCCCTTTCCTGAAGCAACCTTCCAGAAATCGTCCGTGAATATACAAGCACACCTCTGCCCCTCTCGCCCGCCCTTTCTTCCTCCTTTCTAAGAAGCAATTGAGACACACTGTATATTAGTCTGCACCTTGCTTCCTTCACACAATACAATCTCAGCACATCAAGTGCTACTTCAAGCTTCTACATGCAACATGGTGTTCCAGTGCATGGTACACTGTAATCTTTAAAAGCCACTCTGAGGGACATTTAAGTTCCCCTGGTCTTTTGCCTCTGTAAAGAAGGCAGCAGTGAACACCCTCACACGTTGGTCTGTGCACGGGTGCAGTCATATCTACAAACACATTCCTAGAAGTGGCGTCCCTGGGTCAAAATGTCAGTGCATTTTAGGTTTTGACAGACATTGTCAAATATTGTTTGTTCCACTGAGGTTGTACCAAAATATTAATGGCATTTTGCTGCCTGAACACCAGTTCAGGACCCCTCCTTGAGGAGAGCGGGACGGAGCTAAGATGGCATCAGTCCTATCAGCTGAGAGGCCACGTTTAGAGGATGTGCAGGAGAGCAACGACTCAGAGGGATGGCGCACCCCCTGGAGCACGCGCAGTGCAACGCGGTAGACAGCACGTGCTTATCTGCGGGTAACATCACCCTCTCAGAGCACCGCTGTAGAGCGACGCTGTCAACACGTGCTTATCAAGGTGGCACAGATCGACGTGTCAATCCTAGGCTGATGCAACAGTGCAGCGAACAAGAGTATGAAAGCAAAGGACTTTGCACCCAGGCTGAGACAGCTGGGAGGAACTGTGAGGGGCCGAGATGGCCAAGAGGGCTCTGCTGCTGCCATCCACCCTGCGCTGGGTGACTGCGAACCTGTTGGAGACCCTGCCTTGCAAGACACTGACCGGCTGCCTCCAGGTCCCAGACCTGATCTGGACTCTTACTCCCCGATTCTCTTGTGTGATATTATTGCTGATTTTTGCTGAGCCATTATTATTGTTATTGGGTTATTATAGGTTTGGACTGAAGCTGCATCAATAGAAGCTGAGGGAACAGCACCGTTACCTGTGTTGACTCACTGTCAGTCCCTAAGCCGCAGCTCTGGTCCCCGACAAAGGCTGGAGGCTGCCTTGCAGATAAGACTATAGTGTGGATACTTGTAAGTCAGAGTATCGCTCCGACACCCCTGCTCTAACAGAGCCCACTGGGCCTGCCGTGGCCGAAACGCTCCTCGTGCCCCACTCTGACATGGCACTCCTGCCCTCTGGCTTCCTCACCCCACCTGTTACCGCAAGAAAGAGGAAATACCACAGAAAAGACTTTGTCTCCTTGGATATTTTAACTTTCCTTGGGTGTAAACATGATCGGAAAGGCTTGTTTCAATGAATGCCCTATGTACAACTTCAGTGGGCTTTAATTTGGATTAGACTAGGAAAAGGCCGTTTTTAGTGTCCTAAGAACACACTCTTAAATATTACTTCCAGATCCAGCCAGAGCTCTGGGATGGTTATGCAGCTCACATGTTCAAGCAACCTGGATCTCTTCCATGGCCAAGTTTTTGTAGTAAGATCTGCATTACAACTCAGGCAGTAATCAGGTCAAGTTCAAAGCTCTGTTTTTACAAATGCCTATAGAACTGCTGGTGGTCTCCTTACAACTCCTAGGTGGAGATGACACTCACATTCAATGTCAGAAGACAAAATCTTCTCTTTTTTGAGTAGTGCTTGATTTGATTTTGAAACACAGGGAAAGAGGCAATGTTGCCTCCCTGTCATAGGTGCCTTCTTTACTTCTCCGCTAACCGGGAGTTGGGGGCGACTCTGAGGATGAGAGCAAGTTTCACCAAACAAGCAAACACCCAACACGTTTAGCTTCCCATCAAAATCAGAACAAGTAATCTGAACTTCTCTTTCAGCGGTCACATTTGGTTTCCTTCAATAGATAATGATTTTTTCCTGGGGTTAAGCAACACATTGAAACATTTTCACACTTCAGAGTATGGAAAATGTGATGTACTGCTAAGCTAATGTCTGCATACTAAACACACATTTAAAATGTGCTTGCAAAACTGTGCTTATAGTTCGTTCTTGTATGGGGATAAACCATGACCGTGACCAAATATGATAAACACTAAACATTTCGCCTCCAAAAGGAACATTCCTGAAGAGGTGGCTATCGGTAAAATAGATATTGGATTGCACCACAAGCCTAGATAAGCTGCCAAGTGTCAGGAAAGTCAGTTACACAGTTGAAGCAAAAAGTCTGTTCTGCTAAATCATCTGTACCAGGGCACTTTTTATCAGACTCAGTAAAAAGGGGAGACTATAAAATATGTGCCTAACAAAACATGTCAGCAGTCTGAATGGAGCAAACGAGTCCAGATCTGAGAATTCTAATAAATAAATGAAGTCCAGCATTTATTGCCAATGATCGTGTCACCGGGGCCACAGAACGCTGGAGCCGTGCAGCTGGGAGGCGGGCGTGTGGAGCCGGGGGAGGCACTGGACGGCGCCCAGCCTTTATTATTTATGGCGTGCTGATGAAGAGACAACTTTCCATATGAGGAACGGCTTAACAGAGGAACAGTCAAGCTGAACCAGGAAGAGAGCCAGAGAAAGAGCGAGAAACAAAAGGGGACATGAATAAAAATGACAGCTAATAAAACAATACAAATCTAAAATGCTGTAACTTTCAGAAATAATTTAGGGCCAAAGGAAAAGAAAAAAGAAATCTCATTTTGCTGGCCTTGCGACAATTTTCCAAGAAGCACGAGACATTAAGCAAAATGCATGTGCAGAATTTAAGACCTATTTGTCTCTGTGCCTTTCTAGCTCTGTTTGGTTGTTCCTAAAGCTGGATTTATTCACAAAAAGGGAAGTGGCAATTCTGTTTGTATTTAGCTAATGTATCCATTTTTTAAGAAATATCTCTCCAGCACTGCTCCTCTGGGGCGATGTGCTCAGCAGAGACACAGTCCCTGTCCTCAAGAGACTTAAGACCTACTGTGGGCAGCAGGCAAGACCATGGTCAAGTTCAGGACACTGGGATAGGTACAGTGATGAGCTAGGCCAGGACCACTGAACTGCACGGAGAAGCAGCCTCAGGGAGGAACTCCAGGCCCAAAGTGGAGCATGGAATGGACGTAGATCAGTGAACTTTGCTTTCTATATTGATTAGACACTTACCAAACCACCACACAATCCAAATCTGTTTAAGAATTAAAGTACACTTTTTATACGAAGATGAAGTATCTGTGGTTCTAGTAGTTTCATCCTTACATTCTGGATGTGAGGCTCACCGCTCGCTGTGTTAAATTATTTTTCTATGGTGCAACACACCACTGCGTTCAAGGCTGACCAAAAGCGCAGCAAGTATTAGCCACTGGTTACTATGTGGCCCACCTGTGGCCGTCTCTTAGTTTGTGTGGAATCATGATTCACAACCATGCCTGGAGGCGGGGTCACCACAGGCAATTTACAGACCAGGGACTGGAGCCGGAGGGAGGTGACTCTCCCCAGGGCTTGCGGAGTAGGCGTCATAGCACCTCCACGCCTCGCTGCCCTTGGGTCCAGCAGGCAGGTTAGGACCGTGCGAACAACACGTCTGCACCCAAGGAAGGCATATCCATGAAGACCCACTGGCTTCACTGTTCCCAAAAGTTACTTTAGCTGAATCATTCCCTCTTTTCTTCTCATCTCTTCCCACCATTCTCACTGAAACAGTGCTGCTACACTATAAAGGCAGAAATTCCTTCTCTTAGTTGATTTTGTAACACAGGGAAGTGTTTCTAGAAGCTGAGAACTGTAACAAAGCAAACGTTTTAGATGGCGGGTGGCACGGGCGGAGGGGGGCCACGCCCCCCTCCATCCCCCGCAGATCGATGCTCCGATGAGCGATGAGCGCGGGATCCAGGCGCAGCACTCACCAATGAGCCAGTCCCATGTCCCGACTTCTGTTCTCTGCCGCGTTCCTAGTGCTCTCCTTCTCTGCAGAGACGGTCTAGTCCCTCAGGGCCTAGCCTGTGCTGTAAGAATAGGCGGTGAGACGCTGGCTACCGGCGGCGGGCTCTGTGACTTGGTGGACTGCATATTTTCCTCTTGCCCTCACACCTTCACCTCCGTACACACCCCAGACCCACTCTTCTGCCGTTAGCCAACTGCTATTTTGGAAATATTGCTCAGTATCCGAGGACTGAGCAGTTGAATGGATTATTTTATAGTTTCAATTCAAACAGTATTCTAGGTAGAGCCCAGTTTTTAGTGTTTTTAAGACCAATCTTCCCAAAACAAACTAGGTAATGCACTGAATGGTAAAGCTGTTTCATGAACAACCCAGTTTTAAAAAGATCAAAGAGTGGAAGTCTAATATCTCTCGGAACTCGGGTAGCATGTAATCAGTTGATAAACCACAGCAACATTTTTCAGATATTTCCACTCCTACCCTCTTATTTTCAAATCTGTAATAATCTGCAAAAAGCCAAGGACTGAATTTTCCCTTCTCGTACATTTGAGACAAAGCATGTCTCTGAGCATTTGCTTTTAAAATTAGACATTAAAAATACGACTTAAGACCCATTTGCTTACCAATTACAACGCAGTTCTTCCTCTGTTTCAGTGTCTTCCTTAGAACAGAAAATGTCATGCTGATGTCCTGGCCGCGCTTCAGGCAAGCGGGCCGGCCACGAGCACCGTGCTTTCTCCTACAGGCTGAAATTTCAGTAGGGTGAGTGCTCAAGTTCCAGTTCAAGAAAATATTTTTGCAGCCAGGATGGCCAGAAACTTCAAACGGCAACTTTTCTGATTTGAGGTAATTTTCCAGGAATTTAAGAGGCAATCATTTACTCTTGACTTCTAAAGAGAACCTGGGCTTGAACAGTACAGTTGTGTCTAAAATTGATCATTTAGCAACCACCCACTGAAGTTACTTGGGAGCAGCTGAGACACCTAGACATCTGGACTGAACTATCTAGTTCACTTCCCAGGCTATAAATTGTCTGGCCTGAAAATGACTTTTTAGCAAAAAAGTGAAATTTTTTATTAGCTGAAGTACTAAAAAATTTTGTGATTACTTTGATATGAAACTCTAGAGTTGTGAAACTTACATCTAATCCTCAAGGCAATGAGCATTTCAGAAAAGAGAATTTTAGACCCTGGGCGGGTAGCTCAGCTGGTTACGACGTTGTCCCCGATATGCCAAGGTTGTAGGTTCGATCCCCGGTCAGGGCACATATAAGAATCAAACAATGAATGCAGAACAATGAAGGAATGTGGAATAACAAATTGATGTCTCTGTCTCTCTAAAAATCAATAAATAAAAATTTTATAAAAACATTAAAAAATAGAATTAAAAAAACTGAGTCCTGAAAATATGGATTTTAAATTATTTTAGATTAGAAACTTATTAAACACACTGCTCTATAGGATACTCAGTTAAACAAGAGAATTTAAAAATAATAATATGGCTGAGACAAATAATTTTGTTGCCCAGAAATTTTCAATTTTGCCAACCTACCTAGACAGAAAATATTTGAACAAAAGGACACACGCACACGCACACTCAAGCACATGTTTTTACTGGAAACTGTATCTGCAGAAGTGCCTAAAATCCTGTACATTTCCATCTCTAAGTTCTGATCTCTTTATTTATTCTCAAAAAAAAATCTAAGACATGAACAGTTAGTATGTAGAATTTTAAAATAAAACTGCATACAGTTAGAAAAATATGCATCATCAAGGGCATATAGTTCATAAGAAAATTAAATTATGTACAAAAATCACTTCTGCTTACTATTGCTGATCCCAGCTTGTTTGATTTTCTCGTTGAGCGCCACGGCACAACCAGGAGCTGGAGGGAATGGAGGCACAAAACTCTCGCTAGCCTCCTGTGGCCCCAGCATTTCATTTCCCTGTCTCCCTGGGAAGGTCGATGCCCCCCTGGTGACAGAACACCTTCAGAATCCTCCAGAGCCTGGGAGCGTCCTCGCAATTGTGCCCCTGTTGCCAGTGCAGGAGGAGCTCCTCTTTCTTCCCAAGCGTCCGTGCACAGAGGACGCAGTTAAAGCCCGACTGCAGCTGGAGGGGTGCTGAGTGTGGGCTGGGACACGCAGGGCCCTGGGGGGCTTCCCCTGGCTCGCTGGGTCCAGGCTGGGCCCCTTCAGCTTTTGTGAGTGTTCCCATGTCATTCTGACGATGAAGGCAGAGTTGCCTTTTCAACTTAGGAAACGCATGCGCTTCCTCGTCAGAGGGACAGGGCTTCTTCAGCAGCTTCCTTCTCTCGGGATGCTGCTTCCAGGAAGGAGCAGCGTGTCCAGCCAGTTCTTGCGGAGCTGCTTGGCTCCAGGGGGGGAGCTCCTCTTGCAGCCTGCCCTGAATTTCCTCTCCGTGAACAGAAAGCAGATGAAACTTGATTTCGGCAAAAGACTGGGCAGTGATCTGGCAGCGGCCACACTTGATCTGCAATTTGACTTCGTCTGCCTGGTTTAGGAGGAGGTCTTCTTCTGGGCTGGACTTGTTGTCCCTGAAAAGGGGGAAATATTCAATATAAAACTGCATGGGAAAAACAGCATTGGAACTTTTCCTTTTTTAAGCTCTGAACCATCAAAGATCTAAAACACACCCACTGACAAGAAGCACAAAGCTGATGAGTAGATGGAGGGAGCCCAGGAAGACCTCCAGCAGGGGCCACAGGATCCCGACTGTCACACCTGCGTGGGGCCACACACTACTCAAGCTACCAGGGGCCTCCAGGCATCGCCCCCAGGGGAGCCTCCTAGTCTTTGGTGACCACAGGAACAGGCAGCATCCGTGAGAGTCAGGGGGCACCCAGGGAGGAGCTCCAGAACACGCTGGGTTTGGCTGACAGTACCTGTCCCACACCACCCACTGTTGCCATCGCTAGCCTTGACCACCACATACAGTTTGGACTTTTACCTAAAAATCAAAATGGAGCACAGTAAAACAACGGCAGGGGCCAGAAAATCTAGTGTGGGAAATGGTTCATTTCCACGGTGCTCACGAGATTCAGTTTAGTGAGGCTCCCTGGCGGGCTTGTTGCTGTAGGAGAGCCCTACCTGCCAGGCTGATGGATGGCTTAGCTCGTCTGTTTACAAGGCCAGCGAGCAGGGCCTACAAATTGGAATCCCACGGCAAAAAGCTAATGTGGCCTGAAGGGAAAAACAGGGCCAATGCAGAGGGCTTGAGGTCAGGACACCGTAGGGTCTGGTCGAACCATGCTGCCACTTTGGGTTATGTGATGTTCTGGAGCAAAGGACGCTGTTTAGATATAAATTCTGTGAATGCCGTTGGGGGGAAACTATTTGTAAAGAACACCAGGAACTATATTCAATATTTAATATTTCACATGTCAGATACAAAAATAATATGTCACCTGATGGTCCCCAGCACATCTCAGGTAGACATTTGTGGCCTGGCTTCCAGGGGTTGGTGTCATTATAATCATGACTGATTGGAAACCAACCGGAAATGAGATTATTCTTCACAGAACTAGAGGAAAGAGGTAGCTGTCTCATAAAATCTTAGACATGTTTTATAAGGTTATCTTTCTGAATGTGAACCCTGAGCCTGTCCCCCCAGTCCACACAGGCTGTCTTGCCATGTGTCCATTCCGCGGCACTCACCTCTGCACGGTCACCTCGCTGTCTCTGCTCTTCGGTGCGTCCCCTGGCGGCAGCTCGCTCGGAGAGGGCTCGGTGCTGATGACCACCCTGTGCACCTCTTTCAGATGGCCAAAATAGACTCTGACGTGACCGAACACTTTTGCACAGAATTCACAGCACACAAGTCTCCTCGGGCGGTTCTCGCCGTGGTGAAGTTTCACGTGTGAGCTCAGGCTGCCGGAACGGACGTATGCCTTGCGGCAGATCCGACAACTGTAAGGCCGTCGGTTTGTGTGGGTGTTCATGTGGTCCTGAAGGTGCTGCTTGAACTGGAAGTGGTGGTTACAGACAGGACATCTGTGCCAGGGCTTCTTAATGCCAGAGAATCCATTTCTGAAAGCAGAGCTGGGCTTAGGGGAAGAAGAGCTGTTGTCTTGCTTGCAGCCGAGATATTTAGGAGTGAGAGAATTACTTAACAAAATGTCCTGTCCTGGGCCGCCGGGCCTTTGGGACTGGAGCACGGCGGCAGGAGAAGCCAGAGGAGTCACCGCGGGCGTGACGACGATGGGCTTGGGCATGATGCTACGATATTTTTTCAGAGTCCCAGGTTTTTGGTCTCTGGATTGTTGGGGATCGTTTTTTATTCTTTTACATTTCCTCCTTTCCTCCTGAAGTGACAAGATCTCGTCTGGCACCTTCAGTTTTCTTCCTTTTCTCTTTGCTGCCCCGCCATTCGGTTTTGCTTTGTGGTTGAGATCCAGTTTGGTGGCTGAACAGAAGGCACTTTCACAGGGACTCTGCTTCAACACCTGCAGACCGGGCCCCTTCGTGGCCATTTCGGCCGCTGCATCAAAGCCTTCTGTGATGGTGGATGTCTTATCGCAGTCTACCCTGAGCCCTGGCAAAGAAAGGTCTACAGTGTTACCAGCTGACTCATGTTTATAAGCCTCTGTTGGTTTCATTCTAGAGTAGGGGAAGATTGGCAGTTTACCTTCGGGGGCCGAGGGCATCAACTGAAGCGCACTGCCAAAAACGGCTGGTGATAACTTGGCTGTGCCTTTTGCAAGGTCAACTGGTTCTTTATGTTTTTCACTGGCAGCAACAGAAGGTTTACTGGATGTTTCTTTGCTTGCAAGGTTTTCTTTCCCTGAAATCTTTAAGAGGCCCCGCTTGGCAGAGGGCTCCTCTGGCGTGGATGATGCTGGGGGGTCGGGACGGTTCAGCTGTCCATGGTCATTGGTCAGTGTGGCCACGCTGCCGCCGGCCGGGGCTGGGTTCAGCGACGGCACTGGCTCGGGTGGGCTGGGACGGGGAGGGGGTTCGGAATGGTCAGGGAGGGAAGGGGATGTTTGGGTTTGGGCGGGAGGTTTGCTACAGCCACTCTCAGAGGAGCTCCGGGTGGAGTTCTTGGTTGATCCTTTGTTATTTCTTGGGGGTTGGTATCGAGGAATCGGCAGTTTAAGGTTTTCAGGCAGGGACAGTCTGCGTTTCTGGACTGGCTGAGCTGAGGCAACGTGAGGCAACGCCACGAGAGAAAATGTCCCCTCGGGGCCAGTGACCTGCATCAGAGCATAATTCTGCGCGGGCACCCCCAGCGCCGTGGAGCTGACGGGAGGGCCTGGAGTCACCTGGTCGGAGAGTGACGGCGAGTGGCCCGACAGCACTCTGGAAGTTAGGACTTTGGGAACAATTTTCGGTGCAATGGTCCTAAACTGACTCTTACTCTGCACACCTTTGCCACTCTGTACTGTTCCAGAAGGCATGACTGATTCACCTGCAACGACATTACAATGTAAAAAGTCACCTTGATACAACTGTGCTGTTGTCGAGAGTGGACATTGAGCATCTCATCCTTTACTCTGCCTAGAAGGCGTTCCTAGACCCCGCCCTACCTTCTGGGCAAGCGCCTGCGTGTTCTTCAGCACCCAGTGGGAGGGTCCACGCCGGCCTACCTTTCCCAAGGACCAGAGATCATGCTCCTGTAAAGTTCCACAGTTCCCATACAAGTAACGTTTGCCACTCCTCATAATAACTAATCTGCGTCTCTACGACTGACCAGGGCTTCTTCAGGGCTGGCCCTCTGTCCTGCTCAACCTCGCTGCACTAGGTCCGTCCCCGCTGTCACCCGAGCTCCCACGCATCTTAACAGGCTGGGCCACCCCACCCCGCCCTGCTCTCCTGAGCTGGCCATCCCTCTGGTCTGTTCTGCTGTGCATTTTACTTGTTTTCTATACATGTCTTGTTGTTCCCATAAAGCTTAAGCTCTGTGAGGGTGAAGCTGATACTTCATTCATCTTGATATTTCCCCCTGTATCGTCAGTATGAAACAAATGTTTCTTGTATCACACTCATTTTTCACCGACTTTCGGGACACCCCATTTGACCCCTTGGCAGAGCGACTGGTTTTGCACAGTGGATGAATTCCAGACTGAATGCTAGCTTTGTTGCTGTTTCCCCATGTGACGTGTGAATTTCTTCTCACACCTTTCAAACTGTTTATGTGTGCTTTTGCAATTAAATCACCAGTATTAAAAAAGCTGATTTGACACCTTAAAAAATGTTGAAGAAAAACAAAAAGATAGAAAGTGATAGGTAAAGATACAGAGACAACATAAAAAATACACACACGCACACAAAAACCACCTCCTAGGACACTTAGGAACAGTTGTAACCAACAGAATAGCACTTCATGCTGCCCTGGTTTATCACGACTGAAGACCAATCACTACTACTCTAAGGCAACAATTCAGGAAACATGTCACCGCGCTGCTTCTAAGGACGGAATCGTCTGTTTTACTCCTGAGGCCTCAGGGTTGTGAGGCCCGGCTGCAGAAAAACCTCCCACTCCTAAGTGCCTCATTTTAGGCAGACTTCACTCCAACTCACATGTGCTGGGTCCCTATGTGACTCTAGGGTGTAGCTACGACAGGCCCACAACCCCTTTCCTAAAATCTTAGGGGTACAGTATATCTCGGAATTTCTACTTACTAATTTTTAAAAAGTCATAACATGCACACACTAAATGTTACATAATACCCAACAGAGTCTGCAGAGCACCCCAAATTAAGTCTGTTACCACTTCTGTAGCAAAATATATAAATGCGTGAATATTCACAAAAGTGGGACAAATGAAGATTTCTAAATAGTTTTAGTTCAGGTTTTGCCTCTGGATGAGTTTTGGTATCTAACTTTTGATAACATTTTTTGTTTTCAGAGCTTTTTAGATTTTGGAGTTACGAACGGCGGCACGAAGAATTATTTGTTTAAGGTTACCAAGGATACAAAGATGAACAGACAGTTTCTGCCCTAGACAGCTAAAATCTAGTGAGAGAGACAATTAAACCATTTTTTAAAAAATCAACCTTGATTTTAATGTCTTCAGCTACTGAACTAACAATTTTAGCAGAAAGTTGATTTTTTTCCCAGGGAAAATGACACTCCTCACATGAATAAATCACAGAGTAATAGGAATAAGAAATGTATACTGACCAACTTATTTTATAAAGTAGTCACTGTCTGGGGAAGAAAGAGAATGTTAAAAGCACATTTCCCACGGGGGCGTGCATTAGAACAAGAAGAGAAACCACCAGTGCGGTCCCGCACGAGGGTAATTAAGTAGCCTGTTTTCCTTTCCAGCTTTGCTGCCATGAAGTTCATGGGTAAATTGATTAGTCAATCACCTGGTGATAGTCACCTAAGTGGATGTGCAACATTTGCTGCTCCTTCCCATGTAAGTTATTTATTTTTTAGTGTTATTTTCAGAGCCTTGAAAGTTAAATAAATGTCTTTCATTTTAAACCCCATCTTATCTTTTTGGAAGAAGTATTGAAGTTGTAAATAAGTATGTTAAATTGGGATTGTGAGGGTTTGCGAAAAGATTAAAATTATCGATAGATTTGGTTACCTAGAGACAAGGCTTATTGATAGCTCTGGTTACCTAGAGACAAGGCTTGTTGAAAAGTTACATTAACAACAGTAATAACAGTCTTTGCATTTACACAACAGGTCAGGGTGAGGAAGGAAAGAAGAGAAAACACTGGGTCATTTATATCTAGCTCATACTCTTAATTGATTGAGCACAAAATATTTTCAGCAAGAAGAATTAGAAGAAAGGCTACTTTGTCCTTAGTCATAAATCTTCTTGAAATAACACGTGACAATAATACATCAAAGCGTCAGCCACATCACCTCACTTGACTGCCCCTGACCGTCCAGTGGCTCTTCATCTCAGAGCCAAAGCCAAAGTCCCTGCAGTGGCCAACAAGGCCCCCTGCCACCTGGCTCGTGGGGACCTCGCTCATTATTCCCCCTCTCCAGCCACGGTGACTTCTTTGCTGTGCCCTCACTGTGCCACACTCATTTCCTCAGTCTCTGCACCTGTTCTCTCGGGCGAGCTCTTCTCTGACTGCCTTATTTGAAACTTCCCTGCGTTCTGAACTCCCTACCTCTCCGTTTCAGTCTCCTTGGCACACTGGCTCCACCCCAGGACGACCTTGTGGGCCCCGTGCCCCCGACAGTGCGTTCCTCGGGGGCAGGGAGCTGGCGTGTGTCTTCAGGGCCAAGAACAGTGTTGGGCAGGTGGTAGAAAGGTGATAATTACTTGCTGAATTTGTAAGTGGTAATAAAATGATGAATGGCTGAAATAAAGGTTTTACAGATTGAAGGTAAAACATTTTCTAAAAAATAAAAATTACTTGAAAGCAAAATTTAACATTTCCAAATGTTGAAAATTTAAAAAAAGAAATGAGGATATATCTCTGGAACATTGTTGTTGTTTGTTGTTTTAATTACATTACACTTACTGCCAGAATAAGAAAATGGGTTAGTACCACGATAAAAACCTTTAAAATCAAGGAGTGGGTGAGGCCAACCGACTGACCAGGAGGAAGTGAGAGAGAACAGTAAATTATGCTGCTGGGATACAAACTGAAATAGTCGAAGTAAGCAAGCTCTGAAGGAGAAACTGCATTTAGAAAAGCAGACATAGAGGGGAAAGGGGGATGAGAGTGTAGAAAGCAGAATCAACTAGAAATGAAAAAACTGAACCTCAGAGGCAGCGGATGGTAATGTCAACACGGAGAGGAGCAGAAGTAGCAAAGAACAGGAGAGGCAGCTGAAGCAACAACCAGTGGTCAAGGTCAACTCGAAGTCTCTGAAGACTTAAGTTGGGTAGGGCCTTCCTCCTTTTTATCACCAAGTGTAAGAAAGAAAGCAGCCTCCTGACAGGTAAGGTTTCCAGGAATGAGCCATTCCAAAGGGGGTGAGCTAATTATGATGCTTTCAAAGTTAATGTGCTTTGATTGATCTTCCAAAGTTTCCACATTGTAATGGAAATAAAGTCACACAGGAAGAACAATGATATTCAAAGGAAAAGGAGGCAGTTGTGGTCAGGCCAGGGAGCAAAGGAGACCCTCCAGGGTGATCAGTGGTCCCAGCCAGGGAGAGTACTGACCGGTGAGCCTCGGTGGCAACTTGAAAGGACGGAGTCCTGGGTGACAGATATGGAGCCTGTCTAACAGTTAGTTCCCCTCAAGTTCCCTGCCATTTAGAGAGGCGGACACCAGGGTAGACAAGTTTATCAGTTGGCTTCATGATCAATTATCATAAGCTAACCACAAGAAATCTGTGGGGTAAAAAGATAAGGGTTTATTGGGTAAATTTAACTTACGCAGGTTTACCTGGATCTGTCAGAAGTACATGCAAGGGTGAGGGTCTTCATGAAGGTGTGTTGAGTCTCATTTCCCGGAATCAATAAGGAATAAGTGACAGGAAGTGAAGCTGATGCATTAGAAGAAACACAAGATAGGAGAAAGAGGGCAAAGCCACAAAAATAGAAGAAAAACAAAACCAAACTGCAGGAATTAGTACATGTCTAGCGACAGGTTATTACCAGAATAATCATCCAACCGGACAATGTAATACTATGCAGCAATAAAAAAGTGAATGAGTTAGATTGATATGAAATACTCTCCAAGATGTGTGATTTATAGTATGCTGTCACTTGGATTTTAAAGAGACTGTGAGACACGCACACACAAAAATATATTCCTGTATATGCATAGGATATCAAAAGAAACAAAAGAAACTAGTATTAGATGGCCTTTGGGGTGGAGACCCTGGGAGAACTGAGAGGTCAGGATGAAGCAGGTACTTATTTTGCACTGAGTACTTTTTGTGCCCGGCATACAGAAGGAAAGTTTCCCTATCTGAATCTATTTTTAGAAAGGGCATCTTTTAGGATAGCGATTTTCAACTGGTGAGCCACAAACATCTGTAAAACATGCAGTGCCTGCCTATTTAGTCAGGGGCACCGACCTCTTTTCCCTTAGATTGTCAAACAAAAAAATGACAACAGCCAACACAACAGCAGACATCTGGTGTGAATGGATCATAATTATACCTACAAATTTTTGTCAGATTGGCAAAAAATGTATTTTTTTGGTGTGCTGCAGAATTTTAGCAATTAGTTTATATGTGCCATGAGATGAAAAAGGTTGAAAACCGTTTTGGGATATTCA
>PVKM010023395.1:0-21194 GCA_004027735.1 Carollia perspicillata | reverse complement strand
CAGTGGACACGCACCTGGGCTACCTATCAGGGGTAATCTCCCTTTCCCGCCGTTTATATAAGCCCCCCGTTTAAAATAAAGTTCTGGCGGTTTGAACAGAGTCCAGTCTTACCGCTCTTTTTCGCGCCTCTTGTCCCCACCCCTTTCATCCGTTTCAGGTATACTGGGACCCCCGTTGATTGCTCCGCAGGCCGGAGCAGTCCTTATTTACTTAAAAGACGGTCTTCCTTATCCCACAGGGAACTGATCAGCGTTCGAGATTACACTTCATCCATCTTTGTTTTCATTCCTGTGTTTTTGAGATGTAATTGACATAACTTCGAGTAATGCTACTAATGTGTTGCTGTGGTGCAGTTAGATGATGCAAAAGCAATTACCACAGTAACATTACTTATCAAGACCATCAGCTGACCTAATTACCTTTTTTGTGTTAATAACCTTTAAGATCTACTCTTTAAGCAGCTTTCAAGTGTACAATACAGCATTGTTAACTATAATAACCATGGTGTACATTAAATTCCCATAACTTCTTCATTTTATAATTGGAAGTTTGTATTCTCTGACCAATCTCTTCCCATTTATCCCACTCCCCAGCTATTTGCAATCACCATTTCACTCTTTGCTTTTATGAATCTCTAGAAAAAAAATCCGTTTCATGCCTTTCTCTTAGCTTCTGGTGCTGCTAAACAACCCTTGGTGTTCCTTGGCTTACAGCTTCACCAGTTCAATCAGTGCAGCTATCGTCACATGGCATTCTCCCTGTGTGTTTCTGTCTCTCCTCTTCCTGTGAAGACATCAGTCATACTGGACTAAGGGCCCACCCTTCTCCAATAGCACTTTATCTTAACTTAATTATGTATACAAGGACCTCAACTTAGTTACATATACAAACACTCTATTTCCAAAAATGATTACACTTTGAGGTTCCAGGAAGAACATCGAGTTTTGGGAAACATTATTCAATCCAGTTAAAGTTTGTTAATTATCATCAGTGTTACTAATTGGGGGTTATTATAAACAAAGAAGATAAGAAATAATAGTGAATGGAACATTTTAAATACAGTTGTAAGAAATAGTATTTAACATTCACACAGTTATTATACTGAATTAAGCATTTGTCCTTTTACAAAAATTAAGAAACATTACATTCTTGAACAAAATTATCTAACATTCTAAAATGGTGTATTTCAAATTAATAAAGTTTAATTGAATTTATTTTCGAAGCTCATTTCAGCTTAACATCCTTTAATAATTAACCCTATTCATTTTAAACAACTTTATTGAGGTATAATTGATATGCAAATAATCTGACATATTTAATGTGTACTCTTTGATAAATTTAGACTTACACAAACACCATCACCACAGTGAAGAAAAAAACATATCCAAAACTCTCCAAAGTTTTCTTGTGCCCCTTGTTCTTTTGTTTTGTTTTGTTTTCTATTTTTTGTGTGTGGTAAAAGCGTTTAACATGAGACCAACTTTCTGTCAGAGTTAAGATCTAGTCCCAACAAGAGATTTCTTCAGAAGGAATCCAGAACAAAAGAACTGGACACAAGGTTATTCAACCCGATGTGCCCTAACAAAGGCACCTGGGTATAAATCTTGCATATGTGTTGTAATGGAAGCAACAGCTCACTACTGACAGCGACACTTCTAACATAGCTCAGATGAGTCTCTCCCGGCTGGTAGAGCCTCTTTGATCTAGTATCTTCGTGATGTGAGACTTCCAAGACTTCCATCCAAGCTTATGTGTACCAAACGAACTAGATTACAAATACTATATGACTGTGGAGTAGAAGAGGACAGATGAATGGAACTATTGCCTGGGAAGGTTGGACTCAGCCTGATATTTGAAGGATAAATCTGAAGAGTGAGGTAGAGTGATCAGGGTACTCCATGCAGGAGGCAGAAGATGATGACCCACGGCCCAGAGACTGGAGAACTTTTCCTCCATTTCTGGGAAACAGGAGCAGACTGCCTGCCATTAGGTCCTTTTCAGCCTTGTGTGTGTTGTAGATGATGCAATCCTGATGAATAAGCATTAATTAGCACATATTCTGGGAAATTATAAGGAAAGAAGTGGATTTATAAAACAGCAACTTATTTCTCATATATCCTGTCTACTATACACCATCAAAATGCATGCAGTAAAGAACTGAGAATTTTCAAAACATGTAGATAAGACTAAAAAATGCATTTGTTTTGTTTGAAATATACAGCTCACAATTCAAGTCTCCACTTGACTTTTTAATGATGATACTGTTGAAAACTGGGAGAAGGCAATGTTCAGTAAATTCAAGTGGGGAAATTGAAAAAGAATAAAATCCTATTCATATGCTAATTTTTAGGGGAACATAAAATGGCATTAATGCCATTTAGTCCCATTTCCTAAGTCTACACTAAAAGTGAAGTCACCATATTTTATTTTCTCCAAAAAATAAAAATCTTTCATAAGAACCTGTAAGTTCAAAGTTAAACTATTCTGACTTCATAATATAGTCAAATACCTTAAGGACATGAATGACACATAACTCTTACAATTTATAAAATATATAAGGTAATTGCTCTTGTAAAGATAAAGGTTACTGTTAGAAGGTTGCCTTTAGTCATGTGCTCAAAGGTTACTACAGCAACTCTTCTGTGTTGATCTGCATGGGTGTCCCTCAAAACTTTCAGATGGTTGAAATAAGGGAGGAAATGAAGCAAAAGGAAGATCATTGGGAACATTTCTTAGCAATCTGTTATTATTCCTTTGCTAGGTAGTCACTAAATATTCTTAATGAAACAGTGTATTCATCCACAGGAATCTGTTATGGCTACTGAAGTTGTTATTATTCTAATGATGTGAATTATATAGCAGCGCTACCTAATTAATCTCCAAAAAATTATTCATTACTTTTCCCATTCATCCAGCTCCAAGAGAGACAAGAGAGCCAACCAAACAACATACTTTAAAATTTTGATGACAAATTACAAATCTTGGAATAGTAAAAAGTACATTTTAAAAAATTAAACATTTCTACATAAGTGATTCTGCTCATATTCAAATTACCTGGACCTCATTTTTCTACATTTTAGAATGTCAATAATAGTGTCTATTTAGTAGAATGATTGTGGGGATTCCGTATGCACCATGTAAAACACCTAGCATACTGGTTGGAATATAGTAGGCACACAACAAAGTTTAATTAAGGCTATCATTTGCAGTACAGATTGTCAAGGGGAACATGTATCTAGAAGCATCATTGTTTTCAATAAAGAATGGTGAAGTTAGACACTGTCTTATCCGGGAGAACATCATCTGGTGAAGAAGAAATATAGCTCATATTTCTGAAGCTAATATGGCTCAGCCTAGTTGAAATCATCACACATTGATGATTCCACACTGCAGCCCTTGCTAACACTGAATCCATTCAAAATTGTGTGTGTCTACCTACAAATATATACATATGACATATAAACTGTGTATTTATATATGCATGGCACATAGGTTTATTTTGTTTATGTATGCAAACATGTGTGTGTACACATGTATATATGTGTGCATAGGTACACATACACTCCCCAGGTGATGCTAGAATTCTTCCTAAGAACGTGCGTGGTGCTGACCACAGACAAACTGCACCCTCTACTTGTGACTCTTCTGTTTGTTACAAGATGAGTAGCCAATTGGTACAGTCACCCAGCACTAGCATTATTCCAGAGAAACTTCACTGCCTGCAATTCTCTTCCCAGAAACATAACACCAAGATGTCAGAGAAACAGACTGGAGACTTCTTTTTTTTTCTTTTAATTGTTGTTCAAGTACAGATTTCTGTCTTTTACTCCCATCCCAGCCAACCCACCCAGCCCTCCCCCCTCCTTCCCATTTCCATCCCCCACTAGTTTTTGTCCATGTCTCCTTTATACTTGTTTCTGTAAACCCTTCCCTTTTTCCCCTGAAATTCCCTCCCCTCTCCCCTCTGGACACCATCAGCCTGTTCTCAATTTCAGTGTCTTTGGTTATATTTTGCTTGTTTGTTGGTTTTGTTGCTTAGGTTCCTGTTAAAGGTGAGATCATGTGGTATTTGTCTTTCACCACCTGGCTTATTTTGCTTAGCATAATGCTTTCCAGTTCCATCCATGCTGTTGCATAGGGTAGGAGCTCCTTTCTTTCTGCTGCATAGAATTCCACTATGTAAATGTGCCATAATTTTTTGATCCATTCATTTACTGATGGGCACCTGGGTTGCTTCCAGCACTTGGCTATTGTAAATTGTGCTGCTATGGACATTGAGGTGCATAGGTTCTTTTGGAATGGTGTGTCAGGGTTCTTAGGGTATAATCTTAGCAGTGGAATTGCTGAGCCAAAAGGCAAATCCATTTTTAGTTTTCTGAGAAAATTCCATACTGTTTCCCATAGTGGTTGTACCAGGCTGCAATCCCACCAACAGTGCACTAGGGTTCCCTTTTCTCCACAACCTCTCCAACACTTGTTGTTTGTTGCTTTGTTTATGATAGCCGTTCTTACCAATGTAAAGTGGTATCTCATTGTGGTTTTAATTTGCATCTCTCTGATGGCTAGCGATATTGAGCATCTTTTCATGTGTTTCTGGATCCCCTGTATGTCTTCCTCGGAAAAGTGGAAACAGACTGGAGACTTCTGTCCAAGTCTTGTAAAAAGCAAAGATGTTCCTATTGCAGCAGCTACAGATGAGTTAATAATCACATAAAGAAGAATTCAACTTTATCTCAGGATGATAAGAAGTTGAATCTGTTGTAGGATTGTTATTCAAGAGACTATTGAACCCCATTCAACGAGAAAGAGAAACGTCTTTCCTTTTTTCAGATGTACTTTTTTAGAAGTGATTACATCTAAGTGCTTTCATTTGCTAAAAATTTTATTGAATCCATAAGAGTCAGCTCACCCTTATCTATATCATCAGGTGAAAATGAGTCTAAATAAAGTCCATTGTAAGAAGCGGATCCAGAAATAAATGCAAAAATGTAGTCCATATCTTCCTAGTCTGGAATAGCAATTTAATGCAAACACCTTCATAAATCAGACAGTACAATGGAAAACACTGTTGTGAATGAAGGCACGAGTTTCTAAGGTATGAAATATAGACCTTCTCCCTCACATATCTTCTTCCACGTTAGAACATGTTTTAGAGTGTCCTGCATATGGCAACGCCGTGCAAGTATTCGAGATCCATAGCACTAGTATTTGGGTGTGTCTAATTCCCAGGATATTTTCCACAGTAAATTTAAGACAAATTATGGAGGAAAACTGCAGCTTGGTAATACCTTTCATTTTGCTACATAGTTTGAAAATAATAAGACAAATGGGACTTTGAAGGTATCCTTCTTGTGGGAGAAAAGCAACAACGAGCCAGCGCTTCCACTGAGACTGGTGGCCTGGGCCCTGTAGACTATACCTGGAAGAAGACAAGACTTTCTGAAGATGGCAGAGCTCGCCTTCACTTTTCCTCCTATCTACACTTCTCGTGCAAGAGAATGAGGCTCTAGTATTGAAAAGTACTTTGAAAGTACACTTAGAGCGTACCACTGAACAACTTCAAAAGGAAAGTAACTTCATTTATATTTTAAAACTAGGAACTTCTTCAACAGAGTCAATTCAATGAATACAGAAAAAAAAACTTGCCCTCTTCCATTTATGAGACGTGGAACATAGGATATATGTATATTTGTCTCTAATGTATACCTTTTTAGCATAATAATTAGGCTTTTTCATAACATAAACCCCATTTATATTCTAAAAACACTTCATTTTTGTTTTGTGGGTTTTTTCAGTTATTGTATATTCCCAGAATATAATTATATTATCTTTCATTTTTATTAATGGCTCAAGCATGTTGCAATGTTTCTTAATTAACTATGCCCCCCAAAAATTAATATAGGAGTGCACTATAATTATAATGATTTAAAATTAATATCTAGATATTCCCTAAAGGAGAGATTCTGTGTAGAATATTTTATGCAATTAACCTAATATGACCATAAGAACCACAGCTGGCCATTAGGAAGTGAAGCAAAAGTTTGGGAGTCCATGGGTATATGTCATTTTTTGGAGGAGAGGGGCTGCTCATTATCCAAATCCCCTTCCAGCCCTGGCTGGTTTGGCTCAGTAGATTGAGTGCCAGCCTGTGAACCAAAGAGTCACTGGTTCGGTTCCCAGTCAGGGCACATGCCTGGGTTGCAGGCCAGGTCCCCAGTAGGGGACACGTGAGAGGCAACCACACAATGATGTTTCTCTCCCTCTCTTTCTCCCTCCCTTCCCCTCTCCCTAAACATAAATAAAATCTTTAAAAAAAATAGAAATCCCCCTGATTCTTGCAAAGTAAAAAAGAGGCTTGAAATTTATAATCTCATAATGTTTCTTGACTGAGAAGCATGCATACATGTCCACAGGGACTATTCATAGGTTGTTGGGGGTACTTATATTTACTAAATATTTATGTTAATTATTATTCATTTGGGCTTCATTGAGGTAAATTTCTAAATAAAACGCCTAAATCACAAAGCATGATGTAAATTACCTCTCTTTCCAAAAGGAAATACATCTTCCGCATTATTAGGGATTTTGTGAGTCATATCATTGCACTAGAAAGATTCATATGTGTGCATGTTTGCCAATTGATTTCAAGATAAGCATCTAACAACTTAGAAAATCTTGCACACATATAACCATTTTTCTAGGAAAAGAATGTGTTTCTTATCACTATGATTCGATAATAAGGGCTATATAATTTGCCACATCAAACCTCTTTTGAATCATAAAGCCTTTAGTTATTTCCTGAAAACAAAATGTTTCATAGATGAACAGTGCTCTCCTGTGATCGAAGAAAGGAACTGCTTGTGTCATAAAACAGGTTAGTCCTGACTTTTACTGCCAGAGTTTCAACTTCTGTTTTCCATGGTTACCAGCGGGATGATCTTCTGTATGTATCACGCCCATTTCTCTCTGAGGAAGGCTTTTTTTGCTTCCCAAAGTGAATATATTGCGCTACTAGTTATCTTTTTGGCATAATTGTAACTTACATTCTTCTAGCTTGTTTTTACCCTTGTTCCAGTCATAGTAGAAAAGCCAGTTTGTAAAAAGAATACTTTTTTTAGAATTAATCACAAAAGTGTCAGCAGATTGAAAGATGTGTTATTTGCAAAATTGTTCCATGTAAGCCGAATGTGCTCATGTAAAATTAGAACCTTGAATTCCTCAGTTTAGTCAGCCCTGTCTTTTATCAAAACATGAGAAAGATTTATGCCAGGCCTTAGAAAAAGAGCTTCTAAAGTTATTTGCCATTTTTATTGCCCACAATTTACAAAGCATCAAATAGCACTTATTCCCAAAAGATTCCTATTTCTATTAAGAAATAGAGATTTAGGCTTCTACCAATGTTGTTTGATATTCATGAAAGGAGTTTCCAAAGGTTTCTGCAAAACCACCACAATTTCCATGAACACATTTATCTAACGGTTGATGTCATTACGGTGAGACAAGGAGGGCAGCTAGGAAACTCGGTCCCTGTGAGCGCTGATTCCAAACACACTGCAAACGGGTCTGTCAGAGCAGTGTTCTTTGGGAAAGGGAAGCCAGTTGCTACAAAATTAGACTCTGCCCCCTAAATTAATGTCTTACAGAAAAGGCAAAAAAAGTGTGTGCCTTTCTCCAAATGGTAGATGTGTATCTATTTATCATAGGACATGTAGTGCAGGATTCCTGATAAAGTCTTCTATAATGCCAAAATTGATATTGTGTTAGTTACTATATGTCTGGATCACATATGGATAATATAAACATTTAAATATATAAGTTGATATACATATTCATTGTGGCGGATTTGGTATAGACCAGCTGTGGATGCATTTGGGTCCTTCTTACTGCAGCTGGCGACATCCACATCTGGCAGCTATTAGAGCGACCACCTGTCACACACCTGCCGAAGCCACTTGCTGACAGTGTAACAGCAGTGAAACAAGGGATCAATGTCCCAGAGAGAATAAGTAAGACTCTAGGGAAAGAAAAAAATCTCAGGGAGGCATACAAGAATTTGACTTGTATACTCCAGTGTAATCATGCTACTTGAGCAAAGAGAACATCAATACACAGGGAGAGAGCTTAACAAACAGACAAATGGTCACCAATGAAATCAAATGCCTCATTGAAACAATTTGCTAGCTAAGATTTTTAGGAAGACAAAGAGAACAAACTGTCGGATCTGCTGGTCATGAAAGCCAAAGCAGTGAACTCTGAGGTAGCAGCAGTGATGGTGAAATCAAGGAAGGATATCAGAGGGAGTGGGCAGGCTGCAACATAGAAAAGATGGAAGCAGGTGTTCAGAGTGCCTTCAGATCAAATAAAGAGAAAAAGAATCTTGACTGTGCTTAATTACTTTCGGTAGTTCTTGGTGCCCACCTATATACCTGCCCTACGTTCTCATAAATTTTCCATTCTTGCTTAAGCTAGAAGAAATAGATTTTTTGTGTTTGCAACCAAAAAAATTCTAACTAATGTACCATCTAAGAATTCCAACCATGTGCTTGTTAATTGAGACCTATAGATTGTTTATGAATAACTATTAATATCAATGACAGTAAATATGGAGAGGTCACTCTATTTAGTAAGTGGACCCATTGCCATGATATTCTTTCGTTGTCGTAAGACCTCAAGAACAATGATTCCTTCAGGTATTATTTATGTGAAACAAGTAGATCCACATGACAAGTCAAGGTTCAGATGCCTACAATGAGCACACTAAGAAAGCAGTGAACCTATGATCTTTCATAAATATAAGCATCCAAAATTAGTTATTTCTATATATGATGTATATAAATAAAAATTAAGCTTTTATTTCTAAAGCATGTGTAGCAAATATTTCTGTGTTTGTAGGAATTGTCCAGCGATGCACAAGCAATGCCACTCATCAGCTTGTGCCCCCTTGTCTTTCTGCTAGAGTCACCTTTGAGCTTAACCAAGGACATGTTTATTTTGGAGCTTTATAGATTTTTTTCCTTTTTTTACTCAGACAGGACAATCACTATTGGTAGTGCAGGATCTAGAAGACAATGCAAAACCAACCTAAGGACTGTGTGTGTATGTGCACACACATGTGAGGTTGCACACTTGGGCTTAAGTGGAGTGTTTGTGTGGGAGAACTGCACACCCAAACTGAACAGTTACAATTCTCAAACTGCCATTGCAACTGTAAATGACATATGCATATATTTTTCATTTAAAATTAGCCTCTCAAACTTTTTATCAATTGATTACCAACGCATGCAACATCTGAATTGTTATGTAAAATGTATCCACATGTCTCAATCAATAAATGAAGGCACAAAAAGTTTTAGTAGGCCAAAGGGGTCACACGTGGACTTGATTTGTACCTATCACCAATATCGCCATTTACTTTCTTCATAATCCACTACTTTTTTTTGCTGGTTTGATTTCCCCTTCAACTATATTTGTACTTTGGTTACTTTGACCAAATTCAAGGGTTCTTGACCAAGCGTTGTAAGTAAGAAACAACAGAAGTCTCTTATACTCTCTTTCTTCTTCCTCAGCTGAGGAGCTATGCAGGAGTACTTTCTTTGAGACAGCTACTAAATTTATGTTCTTCTGTATTTTGTCTCTTGGCTACTGAAATGCACTATTTGTATGTTTCAGCATTCTCTGGGTAGCATCTGATGTAATTTCTGGCAGATGCTTTAAGAGGGTTCCAGGCCATTGGATTCTGGCACCAGGGGCTGGGGAGGAAGTCAAGCAGATCTTTCATAATAAGGGATTGTTGAAAGGTGCTTTATACACTTCACAATAGCTATGAAGCTATTCTGCTACACATCCTTCTTAGACTTGGTATCTCAACAGTCTCTCATCGGCAACTGAGTGCACTGGCCCTTTTTAATCCCAAGAGCATGCTAACATTCTGGTAGCCTAGTAATTACTGGCAGCTTGACAGCTATTCAAGCATGGCTGCCCCGGAGGCACATACATGTGCATCAGAAATACAGAGAGAACATTGTTGAAAAGCATAGTCACATCTCTTTCAAGATGTTTTATCAGATATGTTTTACATGTTTAATGCATTTTCATTGTTGTGTGTTATACACTGTTTTGGCCTTGCTTTAATTTTTATCTGATACATATTAGGTAATTTATTTCCATCATTTCTGTTTTCTAGCCAGTGAAATGTATTGTTCTCCAGAGATTTTCTGTATGAAAATATGATATAAAAGCAATGACAGTTTTCCTAGATTTAGAAAAAGTCACTGGGAAAACAGCCCAAATGATTGAATAAATGTCCCATGATTAAATAAATTATGTTATTTAACCTTCAGAAGTCCTTAACTAGTTGATACGTGGTAGAAGCTATAAAGTTTTAAAGGAACATTGCATGAAACTAAAATGTTACTACTACTGCTGTACCAAAAAGGAAAGACCGTAGACCGTTATTTCTGAAGAGTCTCTGAATTTTTTCAGACAATTGACCTTAAACAGGTATTTTTTTTTGTCAGTAAATTTTCTGGAGAGACAAATTGTCTCAAATCTCCTTTCAATAAGAATGACCTTGTTCATTAGCTTAAGGCTTAGTGTTAAGTGAATGAGAATAATACATTATGGTCCTTGTCTTCCCCTCAAGGGATCAGTTTAGAGCCTATTGTAAAGCTGCTTATTTTGTAGTTTATTTTAAAATCTCAAGCACTTTATTCAAAGAGAGAGAGAATATAAATAAACAAACTAACTGAACGATGTTATATGAATTCAGATTGAAGTTTATGCCCCTAGAGAAAACTGGAATGTTTGCTTGTTTGCTTTTTTCAATTGACAACATTCATCAATAAGTTGAAGCCATTTGGCCAGAATTCCGAAGCAATAATCTTCTCTCTCATACATTATTAAGTTACTTTTTGGCAAATGAGAATAAACTACAGATAATCCTCAATTTATGATGGGATTATATCCCAAAAAACCTACTTTAAATTGAAAACCTCATAAGTCAAAAATGCATTTAATACACCTAACCTACTGAACATCATAGCTTAGCCTAGCCTACCTTAAACTTGCTCAGAACACTCACATTAGCCTACAGTTGGGCAATTAGCTGGTTTCATCTCAAGAGTAATGGCCTTCCTCTTCTCACTGGAAGCAGGAGACACAGATGGGCATTTTACAGACATGGTAAGATAAAAAAACCACAAAACACAATATCCCAAAAATGCTTACAGCATAGGGTATTGATTGTAGAATTAGCATTCTGGTAGAATATTGATTGTTTATCCTCATGGGTGAGTGTGGCTGACTGGCAGCTTCCTCTCGCTAGCCCTGCTCAGCATCACGAAAGAGTATCCTACTGCATTTTGCTAGCCCTGGAAAAGATCAATATCCAAAATCTGAGGTATGAATAGTATTAAATGCATATCATTTTCACACCATTGTCAAGTTGAAATTCATAAGTTGAACCATTAAACGTTGGGCACCATATATATATATATTATAAAACGTGACCAGACTCATAGGATTTTAATAAGCATGCCAGTACAATCTAATTATCCTGGCCACCAGCCAGAGATCAAGTTCACACAGCTCAAGATAGAATTCTTCACATTTTAGCTTTATTGAGGTATATTTTACATTTCATAAAATTCATCCATTTTAAGTTTACAAATCAATGACATTTGGTAACCTTAAAGAATGATGCAACCATTGTCATAAATCGGTTTCGGAATATTTTCACCCCTCAGTTAGATACCTCACACCAAATTACAGTTAAACCTCATTCTACCTCCAGTCCCAGGAAGCCACTAATCTACTTTCTGATGCTATAAATTTGCCTTTTGGGACACTGCCCACAACTAGAATCCTACAAACATAGTCTCTTGTGTCTGGAGTATTTCACTTAACATAAGGTTTTTGAGGTTCTCTTAGCATAAGGTTTGTAGCATGTGTCATGAGTAATAATTTTTTGTTGGTGAATTGTATTCCATTATATGAAGTCCACACTTTCCCTATTTGATCGGTATTTAAATTGATTCCAGCTTTTGACAACTCTAAGTAATGTTGCTATGGAACTTTGATCTGCAGTCTTTTTGTACACAAGTGTTTTCATTTCCCGCAAGTAAATACTTCCTAAAGTGACTGCACCAGTTAATACTCCCACCAGTAATGCCTGATAATTCCCATTTCTCCGCATCTTTGCCAACATGTTTTATTGCCTGTCATTAATTATGGACATTCTAGTGGGTATTAAATGGGATTTCATTGTGGTTTTAATTAGAAATTCCCCAATGACTAATGATGTTGAACATCTTCACATTTGGTTACCAGCTATTCATATATCCCCTTTGGTGAAATGTCTGTTCATATCATACAAGTATTTTATCAAATATGTGTTTTGCAAATATTTCCTCCTAGAATGTTGCTTATCTTTAAATCTTTCATGGTGTATTTTGACGGACAAAAATGTTAATTTCAATTGGGTCTAACTTATCATTTTTTTTCTTTTATGGATTTGCTTTTGTTTCTGTATTAAAATAAATGTTTGCTTTTCCCATGGTTTTGAAATCTTTCTACTCTGGTTTCTTCTAAATGTTTTACTGTTTCAGAACTTATACTTAAGTCCATGATTAATTTCAAGTTAATTTTTGTGGATGGTATAAAATGATGGTATAAGTTTTTCTTTTTACATGTGGATATCCATTAATTCCTATAATATATGTTGAGCAGGCTATCTGTCCTTTCATCAATTAATTTCTTTGGCACCTTTGCTAAAAATTAATAGACTGTAATTATAAGAATTTATTTCTATACTCTCAATTCTATTGATCACTGTTTAACCTATGTCAGTACCACACTGTTTTAATAACTCTACTTTATCAATAAGTTTTGAAATTGAAAAATAAAAGCTCTTCAACTTGAATCTTATGTTTAAAAATTGCTTCCTAGTTGTTTGCATTTTCACATAAAATTTAGAATCTCTTTGTCAATGCCTGCAAAAACTTGCTTGAATTTCACTTTGTTGAATTTATAGATTGACTTAGGAACAGTTGTCATCTTACACTGTTGAGTCTTTAATACACAAATGTGGAATGTCACTGTATTATTTAGGTCTTAATTTATAATTTTTAGCCTATGAGTCTTACACTTATTGTTAAACACTTATTCCTTTCACTTATTTTATTTGTTGTTGCAAAATTTTACTTGTTGTTTTCATCAATGATTTTATAATACATAACCACGGGACCCTTGCAATTTCACAAATGCAAATTGTGAAAGGGATATGGAAAGAGAAATAGAGTCGGCAAGAACAATGGGCAGAGCAGAGGGCCACGGGGGTCCTGGGGGAGGGCCAGACAGTCACACACACACACATGAAGCACAAATGGGCAGTGATTAACACTTTCAGACCTAAACATGGTGTACATTAGTGGTCAAAAATGAATGATGGCTCCAGACTTCTGGAGTTCAAACTCTGCTTCTAACACACACCAGACTTTGACTTTATTTAAAACTTCTCAGTGTTCTCATTTGTAAACTCTGTAATGTAATATTACCTGTATATAACTCCAACTTTATGAACTTGTAAAACTTAAATGAGTTTGTTAATAGATGTTTGTAGAAGTTTTGGAACAGGGCCTGCAACACACTAAAAACTCAGCAAACTGGTATGCATGAGCATCCTTGGAAATTTCAATCAAGTAACACAACGGGATTGTCTTTAGAAATGACAGAGTGTGAACTTTTAGCAAAGCAGGTCACATTAACCAGAAGATAACTGATTGACAGCAAGGCTGGGCACATAGGACAATATTTAAGAGGTAACATTTATTCTCTGCTCCTTGTGTTTTGAAATGGATGAACTGATCTAATATTATACCTCCCTTTCCATTCCTATCTAATTATTCTTCCCTACGGGAGAAGGAAGTTCTTACTGATGAATTAGTTATAGAAAAAGCATACTAGGTATGCTCCTCTCATTTTCTTTCTTTATTGTGGAGCCATTTTCCCAGCAAAAAAAAAAAAGCACAATCTTTTCTTCCCTCACGAGGGTAGATCCCTAGGGGCCTGCTGGTTTCCACTCTGCCACTGAGTGAGTAGTTCTGATGCTCTGGTTCAATATTTCAAAAGCCACTTGTCTATATACCTAACCTTCATTCTCTACCCTAAGCTTTTATCAATAATTAATACAACATTTTTGAACTCCAAATACTTCCCTCCCAGTTGAGCCTGAACCAAGGGTAGTCTCTCCAACACCATTTAAAGCTTTTAAAGCATTAGGTCTATAATACTGGTATGAGAAAGCAAGCTATAGTCAAGGAAAATAAAATCTCCATTGAGAAACAAATGGTTATGGGGGAGAGGGCCTGGCACCAGAAATTCAGTTTACCTTTGAACAAGCTGGGAGTTAAGGGATCAAACCATGCAGTTTAAAATCAGTGAATAACTTTTGACTCTCCAGAAATTTGATGACTGATAGCCTACTGTAGACCCAAAGCCTTACCAACAACATAAGCAGTTAACACATATTTTGTACATTATACGTATTACATACTGTAATCTTATAATATATTAAGCTAAAGAAAAAATGTCAAAAAATCATAAGGAATAAAACAGTATTTGTTGAAAAAAAAACACATATTAATAGACCTACACAGCTCCTCCCTGTGTGGTCCAAGGGTCACCTGTAGGTATTCCAGGATTCACACATACAGTCTGAAGCTTTTGGGATTTCCAAACACAAAGCAGCCAAAGTCATGTATAAATTTCACTGATCATTTGAGGTAAAAATTTTTTTTCTTGATCTACTAGTTAACCCAACTGTAACTCTGGCAGGGGGAAAGCAAGGCAGCAATCAAATGACCAAGGTTCATAACAGAAACAGCAGACCAACAGCATAGCATGGACAGTTGTCAAACTTCAAGTTATATAAGTAATTTAGTGTTTATTAAAATGCAGATTTCCTTGAATTACCTATAGAAATTCTAATTTTATATACCCAGGCAGAATTCCAGAGATGCACATTGATAATCACTTGGCAAACTTATGAACTGCCAGCAATTTCATGCGCTGAAGAGAAAATTTGCCTGTGTTCTTTTCTGCAAAATGACCAGAGTTAAACCAGGGCCATTTCTGTTGTACAATCATCATGTATGTCCATAGAATACTCAGTTTCCCGAAGTCAGATGGGAAAATTGGACAAAGTCTCAAGGTTTTCTTCTGAAAAAAAAAATGCTATCTTTCTCATTGGTCCTGAAGAAATTACAATTTGTAGGCCCATTATCTACAGACTGTAACATCTACTGAACTAACTGAATTCCTTTGCCAACTACTGTCTTACTAGCCCCAATTTCTCATCTGGAAAGGGGGAAGACCAAAATCTGCCAATATATGAAAAACAACAAAAAAAGCTAGTTTTCTGATAAACTGATTGCCTAAGTCCATGTGTAAATGCTTTAAGAGACAAAATGCAGCATAAACTCCATGTTGTCACAATGAGTTCATCTTATTGGAAGACATGTAGATTAAAATTAAAAGGTAAGTTAACCTTTTCATGATAACTGAAATCAATAGTATTAAAATACTGAATGTGTCTTACACATTTTAAATATGACTCATATTGTTTTGACCTTCCAGTTCTAATTAGAATATCTCTAGCTCATCCAGGAATTTGCTATACAGAAATAACTTACTTCCAGAAAGTTTCAAAAACCTAATATACCATTAAGTACTATGCCCATCTAATACTATACATTACCATATATAAAGAAGATGCAGGTAAGTGACAAAATGAGAAACTTGGAATAAGATAGGCCTTTGTCCAAATATTCAGATACTACAGCTTCTCAGATCTCATTTAGAGTCACTACAAAGAGACTTTAATTAAATATATACAACATTTTATTTAATATGTGTATTTATATGAGTCTCTCTTCACTAGACCATAAACTTCTTGAGGACAAGCTTCAGTATTGTTTTTCGTTGTCCCTAGAAAACCTAAAAGTATAGTACTGTAGCTAAGCATCAGACTATTACACTCAGAAAACAGATTACAAATTCTCATTCAGTCCCTTATTAGCTATATAATAAGGCACATTTCTTAATATTTTGAGGCTCTATATTCTCCTCTTAAAGGAGACAACAAGACTTGCCTCATACAGTTGTATGAGATAAAGTGTATAAAGCCGCACTCTGCCCAGGAGAAGAATGCATAAATATAATAAGCAGTTGCAATAGCAACTATAGCAGCATTGGTAAGAAAGAGTAAGTGTACATTCCCAACACAGAATTTCAACACTGTAAAAAGTGGCTAAATAAATTGAATAATGAACTATCTCTTCACTGCCCATCAAAAAGCCATGAAAAAGAAAGAACCCCACTCAAAATAAAGAACATTAATCAACAGATTGCCAGATCCCAGATGAATTGCCATCTATAATATGGTGAAGCTGGCTAATGTCATATCTATGACCCATGCACAATTAGACCTTGAAACAAAAACCCAAGAAGAAGTAGAAGAGATTTAAAAATATTTTTACTTTACATGTCCATCAAAAATCAAGACCAACTTTTAAAACAGTGAAGGAATGACTCCTTGACCATGAATAAGGATATGGTCTAAGATTATTAAGACCTGGATGGAGACATCCTCATTTAAAGATGAAAATCCTCCTACCATCAAAAAAAACAAATGAACCTCCAAAAAAATAAACTATAGTTCTAAATGTCCACCTCTGGAAAAATAATCAGTCTTAATCTTTGCCTCACATCATAGTCTCAACAAATCATATTTTGAAAAATCAATTGATAAAATACAGAAGAAAACAAGTGAATATAAATCTAATATTAATTGAGGAATGAATTTATAAGCTTAAAAACAATGAAAGATCTTTCAATGAAAATATTTATAATAAATATTGTAAAAGATTAATAACTTCAATATATAATAAACTGGTATAAGCTGATAAGAAAAATACTAATATGCCCTAATAAATAAAAAGTACATGGAAACAAAGACAAACACATACACACAGGAAAATATAAATAGCTAATGAACATAGAGTAAATACCTGGTAATTTAAAATAACTATGAAATGCCACATTTTGCCGGTCAGTGGTGGGAAAGGGTGCCATGAGCTGGGCACTCCAATTTATCTACCAAAACTCTCCTAAGTGAATGCACACATCTTGACTAAATAATTCTACTTTAAGAATATGTAACCTAAAATGCAAACAAAATGTTTCATAAATGTTCATTATGATAGTAAAAAACTTAAACACAAGTGTACAACTGTAATAAATAGTAAAATAAATTATTCCACATGAATATAATACCATTTAAAAATCATCCAAATCATCTTTGTAAAGTACTGAAATGCTTCTGCTACATTCAAGTACTAAGCTTGTATATACAGTTTATATTTAGAACATAAATGTTTACAGAAATAGCAGAAGTCCTCTACAGTGGTAGATTTGTTTATATTATCAATTAAGGTGTTTTTCATTTATTTCTATATGTTTCAAATATTCTAATGGTCAATAAGTAAATTTATTTATGTTATTATTTATTTTTTATTTTTAATTTCTTTTGGACTACAAATATTCACAAGGCATTCCATTTAAAAGGGTAAAAGTCTCCCTCCCAAAATTTAACCTCCAGATAACCAAATGCAATCAGTTTCTAGTTTCTTCTATACCCTTTCAGAGATCACCTATGTGTATAACAAGCATCATTTTCTTTCTTTAACACATCTGGTAGCATATTACACATATCTGTCTGATATGTGTATAGCACTTGCTTTATTCCCTTAACCATATATTTTGAACAGATAGATGAATAGTTAGATAGAGATATAGAGGTATAGATATACAGATGTACAGTTTCTAGTTTTTTAAGGAATAAGTTATCACTCACAGATTATTTCTAATTTTTTCTCAGTGTAGTAAGTACATAATTTTCACATATGAATACATCTACAGGATATTTAAAGGAATGGAATAATTACATCAAAGTGCACATGCATTAGTAATTTTAATAATAATTAAATGTCTTTTTTAGACAATGAACTAATTTACATAACTAACATTGATGCATGAGAATGCTTTTTAAAATTTGCATTAATTTGCATTTCTTGTTATTATAATAAGAAACAAAAACTTGACCATCACTTCTCTATATAATTTTCCTAAGAAGTGATCATTATTGTTCTAAACTCCAAAGCTTTTCCTTTGTATTTTGACTGACCCATATTTCAATTTGTAGATAAGCCTACTGTTCACACACTCCAAATACATGCTCATCCTTTAAGCTTAATTTTCTTGTCAGATTTACTCTTCAAGTGCATAGTACCAAAACACTTATTTTCAAAGAAAGTAGGTGTTCCTACAGTCCTGCTTCTCACTATTTGACAATTCTGGTTTCATGTTAAAGATTTATATTGATTCAACCTTCAGCTATGCCCCCTTCTCCAATAGAATGGTGATGGAACCAGGAAATAGACTCCCTTTCTCCTCCTTCATATTGAAGTTTTTGCCCATAGAAATTACACCTAAGAAGGAAAGCATGAGCATTTTTAGCACTTAACTCAGTCACTGAGCCTTAGCCACTCTGGACATCATGAAGACCGGTGCCATGATTAGCTAGGGTGCCACGTGAATGAATTTCAAGGGCAGTCACTGTATTGGGAAAGCTCACTCACTTGAACAACTGAACAAGAAGCAGAGCTTCCTGCATTCCTTGAATGCTTTTCCCGGTTTACCCTTATCCACTAAGCAATAGAATGTGATGAACTTTTCAGAAGTAGTTGGTATTTCCTCAAGGAAAAGGCCTAATTAAAATAACCCCTAGTGTTAGTTTTTAACAGCTTCCTGAGTCAAGTGCCACCTGATGCCCTGGGGCTGGGGCCCTTTCTGATCTGCATTTTGAATTTGGAAACAACCCATTAATGACAAGGAACTTAATTTGCTCATAACACATCAAAGAGACGATTCTAAATTAAAAGCCAAAAAAATCATTCTAATTCCATCACAAAGGTCAAAACATTTAGCATGACTTACTTTAAGTTAGTTTGTTCATATCAAATAACAACTTTCTTTAATCAGACTTTTCAAGAAGGGGCTGAGTGTTTCATTTCGATCCCCATCTGACACAAAAAAGAAGCAGAAGAGGTGCAACTGAGAGGTTCGTTACCCAAGTGTTTGCTTTGTTTTCCAAAAACTTATCGCTGATGTTTCCTGTCTTCTTCCATTTTGAATAAATCATGTCATGCGTTTATCCTAGTTCTTCTGTTTATTTGCAAATCATAACAGTAGAGACATTTATTTTCTCAAATTAAAAAAAATTGCTCCTGTCTTTTACTCAGAGATAGTTCCTCTCTTGTCTGTGCACGCATAGAAATTAGTGCATATTTCCATTTTATTGTTTAGCATATGGTCCATTTTTTTGGTAATGTCCAGTAGAATTTACATATCATACATGGATATTTTATTCTTTGTACATTTCCAGGGAATTGCTAGAGTTTATACAAAATAATTGTTTTGTAAATATTTTTGAAAGGGTAAATAAATGTTAAGTAAGTCACTACAATAATTAACAAAGATGTTGTTGAAGTTTTTCTGCATTCACCTTTTTTGTTTTTTTTATTTTATTTTATTTTTCATTTGTCTTAGGTTTTATTTCAAGCAAAACAAAGAGTCTCAAAGGCTTCTGCTTTGTTAAGAGTCTTGAGAAAATATTAGAAAATTCTATTGGCCCATTCTGCCAAGTCTTAATTGTTCCCCAAATTCCAAGTCAGCCCAGTGTCTGCCCTAATTTTTGGAAATGTTCTGTACTTTGTAAACCTAATTTCCCTTGTGTCAATTTCAACTTCAGTGTCTGATCTTAGGTCACTGCTGCTGAAATGCTCACGTCCTTTCTTGAACATGTTGCAGTCAGTTCACTCTCTTCTGCCCTTCTGACACCCCATCAATCATGCCACTGTTACCCTCACATGCATCAATGTACAAAATGACCCGTACTCCTACTATGATTTTTTAGATGAAGCTGGAAGGAACCTTAGAAATCAACTGCTTTCCCACTGTAATGTTGCTGATGAGAAAACTTAGGCTCTAGAAAAGCTCATGGCATTATACTACACCCCTACCCATTAGAAATCGCTTTCCACCCCTTGGTGAACTACCCCTAAATACAGGGGCGGGGTAAAAGTGGGTTTACAATTGTGACTATGAGAAACAGAGTTTATTCCTGAATTATTTATTAATTATTGTATTATTTTCCATATGTATAACTCTAAACCTATTTCACCCCACCCTGTATTTTCAAGTTTTTTTTAAATGTGTAATTTATTCCAATTAACACTTGAGAGTACAAATGAGTTAGCCATGGTCATTGCCAGCAAGGACTTTGATTATAAAATGAAGGTAAGTGACTTAAAGAAGGAATTATTATGAGAATTCAAATTAATAAGCAATCAGATCCAGTTAGAAAGAATCAGGAAAGACCATTTGCAGATTGTTCTCAATTTTTTATGGCCAGAAAAAAAAATTCTTTTTACAGTTTCATACACAGTTATTCATTTACCAATAATAAATTTCTACTTCAGTATAACAACATCATCACCATTAAAGTAGTATTTATCAATCATATAGTACTACCTTGCATTCATTAACTGACACCACAATTCTAAGAGATGGGTACTATTGCTATATCCATCTTACAGCTGCACCATAGTCATTCTAAGCGGACAAATCAGAGCCAGACTCATCTCAGTAACAGCATAAACAATCATACAGTCCCTTGATACCAAAACCTGTCTCACCATACCTAATTGGTCATGCTTAATATTTTATATTCATATTTCTATCCTAAGTATTACCTTAATCTAGGTCCTCTTTATTTCTTGACTGAAATATTCCAGTGTTCTCTCTCCCCATATTTTTACTTATTCAATTCATTCTCCACCCCGAGACCAATCTTTTTAATTAAATGCAACTATTATAAAATGTTGCCCACTATGAAGAACAAACTGACAGTAACCAGAGGGGAGGTGGGAGGGAATAATGGAGGGGAAAAGAGGGAAGCGTTTTCAGGAACAACTATAAAGGACAAAATCCAAGGTGGGTAGGATCGAGGGTGGGAGGGGGGCATAACTGGGGTGGGAGGAGCAGTGGGGGGGAAATGGAGACAACTGTACTTAAA